>CM031240.1:307606947-307919447 GCA_018340775.1 Taxus wallichiana var. yunnanensis
TTGCTTATTAGTTGATAATGGTTAAGTTCTCTTTAGCACTATAGTACATGAGAAAATGGTTTGAAATAATTGGAATGAGGGTATGGAGTGATTAGGTTTGAGAAAAAAAAGGGATATTTCCTTCCAATGTCAAGCTCTAACTATCAAACCTGTAAGGTTACTCTACCCCAAAGCACACATACGGGAATAATTTTTGTTGGTTTAAGCTAATGTGTACATTTTCATGAATCATTGATAAATTATAAACTAAGTAAGAGGATGAAACTTGACCTCAAGGTCAAATTTGAGACCTAAAATTAACAATGAAGAAAGATAGAAACATTTTTCTACTCCATCTGTGCATATAATTTCCAATGCCTAACAACCCTTGCATTCATAAAATATCTTCTTCCCGACACCATCCTTGTCAATATTTTTTGTTGCTCTTTCTCTCTCATCTTCTCATGCACTTTTTTTTACATTGTATCTTTTTTCTTTACTACTAACTTCTTCATCCACTATGGCATCTTCATCATCTTTGTCAAAGCCCTCATAGTGAGTACAACTAAGTGGGTACATATAAGAAACGTGATGGTTTAGTCTAGAACCGTTGTTTGGATAAATTTTTAAACTTGAAAAGGAAGTGTCCTTCTTATGAAAATCTCAATATGATTGCTTAAGGCTCAATATGACCCAAGTACATTGGAATGATGTTTTGTTCTTAAAATCCTTGCACACTTTAGTAATGAAGTGCGAAGCTTAGAGTAAAAATGTGATATTCTCCTTGTTGAGTATGTTTTCAAGGTGTGAAAGAGAGGTAAGTGATCCTCATATCATATTTCTTGATCTAAAGGTATTAGAGTAGAATGTAACACCCGCACATTTTCCCACCAAAACCCGATAGAAAATAGTAAAAAAACTACAAAATATATTTTTTAAAAAGATTACAAGGCCTTAGCTAGGATTTTAATTAAATCCCGATTATAAAATTTTAAACAATTATATGGCAGTCGGGACTAAAATAATAATTAATTACTATTGACCCAACCCTTATTAAAATATTTTGATTTAATTTCCCTTATTAAGTTCCAATACTTAATTCAAATATTAATCCATTTTACTCTTTGTTATTTATCCCCAAAGGTCTTATTAAATCTATTTATTGAATGACCCCAAATTAAATTCAAAATTTTATTAGGTAAGATTAATAATCTTCTAGTTTAAAATAAATCATATTAACATGGTTTAATACCCAAAGTGTCAAGGGTACACAACATGGTCTAACCCCTTAGGCCCCATTTAACATTACACACACATCTTTTTATTTAAAACATTCCCACTTAAATACCCCATCACTTAAGTGATGTAGGGTTCATCCTACACCCTTAGATCTAATATTTCTTAGCCCTTAGATTTAGGTTTGGCAAAAGTAACCCTAGAAATCCTTATGGAATGCCATATATTCATTTCTTCAACCTATTCTCTCATTTTCTCTTATTTATTTTGAAGGTTAAGGAAAAAGGGAAGAAGATGAAGACATATATTCTTGTTCCAAGATCAATGATGTATACACACAAGATAGAGATTTATGTGCATCCCTCTCCTAGGGTCTAGTTGAAATCTATTTATCATTTGTATTTTATCATTCTCTCTTGTTTTTTTTTTAATTTTTGATATAACTATCTTATTCGGTTTGTGGGTATTCACCCATTTTATTCTTACTCATTGTAAGAGCTTTGTTGCATGCATAATGTATATATATACACATGGTATATATATATACTAGCGAAGGAAAGCACGGGTCCCAAGCTAAAAATCGAACTTAAAAAATAAACATGGCTGCGTTGAGAGAAGCATACTATTTGGATAAATGTGGGGTTCTCGTAGTGTTGGGAGGCGCGTCAAACCCATCCCCATCCCCAACCCCACCCCCATACTTATATGATTTGGGGGAGTAGGTTCGACGCCCTCCCCAACCTTTGTTTTATTTAAACCAATTAAAACCTAGGCCGCAAACTACAAGCCTTTCTCAAACCAAATTATTTTATTATTATTTTATTTATTAAAACTAATACTTATTCGTAACCCATCCAAACGGTTTTACATAATATTACTAATTTTAATTATTAATAAATACTAATATGTGATATGTATTACTATGTATAAATGTAATGTGTGTGTGTGTGTGTGTATATATTATGGGTAAGTATCAATATTTATTAAGGAAAATACTAGTATTTATATAATGGTGTTATAAATTTTGAAAATAATCAAGCTACATTATTAATATATATTTATTATATATATTAATAATATCTATTTTCGTATCAACTAAGTTTTCAATTAAATAGGAATTTTCAAATAGTGTGGAAGAATAGATTTTACAACTATAACATTCATATGTGTACAAATGTACATTTACGTAGGTATCTATGGTAGAGTAGGAATTTGAGCATTTATCAAATTTAACCAAATTATCACCTTCAATTTTATTTAAATATCTACCTTAAGGGTATGATTAGTTCGATTTAAACATTTACTTAAAACGATTCTTATTGCAACAAGGAGAAAATTGTATCAATAAATCAATTTTATCTAATCCTTTCATACATCTAGTTGGATACGGGAAAACAAACCACTCTTAATGAAATTTATTTCAATATTCAAGTAAACAAGGATTTTCAATAAAGCAAATAATCAACCTTTATTTCCCATCCAAAAGCACTAGCCTTTAAAAATAAAACAATTTGCAATGCAACTCCTAAACACAAATTTTGATTTGTGAGAACTTAATTTCCATTTACAAGATCATTACAAGGTTCATATTCACATGAAGTAATGTAAATCATAATAAACCATTTACAAGCATCTAACTAATGGATAAGATTACATCCAATATAGTGTTGGTAAAATTTACAAGTTGTAAAGCCATAATAGATCAAATTTCAACTCCACATGCCTTTTCCCAACAAGATAAATTCTTCTTTGAGATTCACAATCTAATCAAGATCCAAACACACAACAAAATGTGGGATTAAGAAACACTCTCCACCCAGACCATTACTCCAATGAGGAAGTGAAGCCTACTTCCTCATTGGCCCCAGCCCCAACAATGAGACCATATGGAATATTTGACAACCATGGAAACAAAAGAAAAGGATCCCACGTGCTCACTTTCAAGAAACATTCACTGCAGAAAATAACCACAAAACATTCATTTTCAAACAAAAAACTTCCCAAAACAATGGCTCTAAAACAATCCAAGTAGAGAAAGGAATATGAGGATACCATTGTGCATCCCAAGGGTTTGGATGCCCACCTCAAAACCCTCCAAAACACAATCAACCATGAAAAATCTTATGCCTCCCTAAAAGTTAAAATACCTCTTATGCCTCCCTCACTCTTATGGCTCCCTCTCTCTTATGTTTCCCACAATGAAAAAGAAACAAGATGAGAATAAATTTTAGGGCACCCAACCCTCTCCTCCTAAATACCAAAGAAAAATCTTATGCCTATAAAAAATTTCCTCCCATTTCACTTTCTCATATACATCCTAAGGGCATTTCACTACCCAACACATAATGTAATACAACATTCATAAAACACATGAACACATAATAAAGAGAAGAATTTTTTTTTAAAGGCCCTACCTTTCTATAGAAATAATTCACTCCATAAGCAAGTCCCAAAATATTCCAAGCTCAAGCAATTCCAAGCAATCTTAAAGTCAAAACAAGCGCTCCAAAAATCAAGCATTCCAAAATTATACAGCCAACACTAAGCAAGTAACCCCCAAAACTTCACAAAAATTCTAATAAATAGAAAAGAGGGAGAGGGAGATGATGTGGCTCCATGTAGGATGCCACATCATTTCTTCTCCATCCCACATCACCCAATTCAAACCCATACCCCAAAGCATAATAAATTAGTGGTTGGGAAAATGACCACCCTCTTACACACTCAACCCAACCCACACCGCTTAAGGAAAAAATTAATTACCCATGTAAGAAAAGTGCAATCAATTTCCCTTTTTCTTCATTTAAACAAAAATAGGACCTAAAATAAGTCCCTCACATCATAGGCTAGGTGGGTGGGTGTCTATAAGAGGCATGAGACAAGCTTAACTTATCCCATAAGTCTCTAAAATAGCTTAGAAGGTTGAAATCCGAATTTCACAAGGAAGATTGAGTACACACTACCCCAAAAAAATTAAATTCATTCCAAGCCAACACACATTAAGGCTACCAACTCACATTTATTTCCCCCTTTTGTCACATCCTACTAAGCACTAGATAAACACTTTTAAATTAATTTAAGAGGGTGCTAAAAAAATTAATAAAAGTGACTCCACATGCAAATAAAAATACAATAACTCACAATTAAATAAAATCAACAAGAAAAATTACAAACATTCCCAAGGTCACTTTTGAGGTCACCCCCCAATGGGGACCTCCTAAAAACTACAACAACAAACAACATATGAATACACGTGTTGCCATGGTGACCTATTACCAATACTCCATATTATTTCACTGTTGGTCTCTTATCCCCCTTTGGTTTATTGTGTTGAACACCGCAAAGTCAATTAAATACCTTTCTAGCCTCATGGCCATATTAACAACATCGAAATAATAAAAATACATGCATGTATACATAAAAATTTACATCATCAAATATCATTATTAAACCATTCTTAGAATCAAGTAATTCACCAATCGCTCAATTTTCACACATTTCAGCTTCTACTAATCCATCAATTTGTACTATGATCACAACATCAACAATTATCCGTAAATATCTATAAATCCACGCTCCAATATGTTAATATAGTAGTAGCAGCTTAGATCATCAAATACCAATATATGAATCAAGCATGTAGAATTCGTCACAATAGTCATATCATGTCACAAGTCTAACACATCTATATTGTCTATCAATTAAGTAAAACAATCGTATCAATGCCCATCTAACAATTTCTAATGTCTAATATGATATGAAGAATAGAAAGTGAGCAGAGACATAAAAATATAAGATTAGTAATGATATTACAATCACTCTAGAACAAGACAACCATTCTAGATCATCATCATATCCTTAAATTCCCATCAATGTCCACAATTACCACCATACAGTCAAAATAATAATCAAAACACAATGGAGTCATGATGTCCCACACATCTTATTAGCATACTAACTAGAATAAAGCATAAATGTTTAAGATTAAAAATTAATACAAAATTGATAACATGGTTTTAATTAGTGTTGAAGAGGAGTGGCATTACATAGACTAGAGAGCTTGTGGAAACAAGTTAAACCCAATGTAGTTCTTGGTTCAGCTTAAGAATGATTATGCAAAGAAATTTTATGCACACACAAGTGAAAATTGGACTTCAAGGGAGGTTTGAAATATTCTATTAAATGTTTAGAACTCCAAATTTTTTTCTCACAAGACCTTAATGCATCATCCTACGAACCTACATGCATCATCATTCTTTCTAAATGGTACCGTAATAAATGTTATTGTATGATACACTATCCTTTTATCTTCTGAGAACAAATTGAAGCTTTTTATGGTAAAAAATTACATGAAAAAGATGTCAAACCCTCCTACAGATCCAATTGAAGAAGAAATTTTCTAATTTCATTCATTATTAAGGGAGAAATCAAGTTGTTTGGTTCTCGACCTCTATAGTGAATGTTAGCCTTATGTAGGGTTTCTTGAAAAAGTTTATAATCAAATAAAAAGTTTTAACCAACCAATTCCCATGAAATTTCATAAATATATCTGCATGTTTGATGGAAAACATTTACGATAATAAATTTCATATATCATTTAGTATGCTAAGTGATATTTATAGAAGAAGTTTTTCACTGCGGCACATTCTTGTGTTTCAATTAATGATCTTCTTTTCCATTTTAACAGCTTTTATTCAAAATAAGGATCAATTATTTTTTTGATTAAGTTCCTTAGAGGTCATTTAAGCTTCGATAATTAATATTTTTTCATGAAATGGACTCCTTCGATGAAAATGTAAAATATCCATATTGTGGTCTACATACATGGAAAAAGCAATAGATTGCTAGTATGGTAAGTTAGCCTTTCAAGACTATGAACGCATCATTTTGTTCTACATAAATGAATTCAAGCTTAATAAGGCTCAAATAAGCCTCAAAGGAGTTAAAATAATGGTGTATGCAACCATTTTATATTGTCTCGATTAATACTTAAGGTTTGTAGTTAAGTCCTCATGTTTGTGTAAATGAATGTTACTAGGTCAATCTTGTTTGATTTGATAGAAGGGATATAAAACTAAAGAACTCAAAAAAATGCAAACATTATTATTTCAAATGCTACATATGACTAAGTTGATTGTCACAATGACCTTTATCTCTCTCAATATCAATGTTTCATAACAATTATACAATGAAGGCCTACAAAAGTGGAAACCAAATGTATGGAAGTCAAAAAGATTGTTAAGTGTTTTAAGAGATCAAATCATTCTTGTATACATGAAATAACTTCTATGCTTGAGATTGAATATGGAGAGACAAGGTTTTTGTCTTATTGATTCAAAGGAATATTTTTGATCTTACAAGGTAGAGTAGAAAGATCAGGGGAAATGGGATGAAGCTCGAAGTTGAAGGGATGGGCATATAAAAGTGTGTATTTTAGAATTATTGATATAGATGATAGTTTTTTTAGATAAGGTAAAAGATAGATTTTTAAGGGATCAGAATCCTATATAACTAAAAGATAAGCAACAAGGCTCAAATGTGAAGCAACAAGGCTCAACTATGAAACAATAAGAACAAAGCCCCACTAGGCTAAAGATGAGATGAAACAACTAACCAAAAAGTGAAGAAGAATAAAAAAAATAAGAAAGTTACCCAAGAGACAGGTGAGTCAAAAATCCTTGACCACCTGCAAGGAGAAAACCTAACTACCATGGTCCTTTACTCTTTGGGATCTGAGATTCATCTTAAGGGGAGAACCTCCACCTTTACCTTTATTTTTGTTGTTTACCACCTACCATCCATCACCCCCATTAGGATCAACATTCTCATCAGGGTGAATAGGTAGCCAAATTTCAAGCACTTCCTTGTTTGTGGGAGTCTGAATCTACTTGGGACAAGGTGACTGGGGCATAAAGGATCCACTCTTTCCATTTAAAAGGAAGAGGGGACAACCTCCCCCACCTTCTCCTCATGTTTTTCCTTAATACCAACCAAATAATTTTCAGTATCACTATCCTCAAGTCCATAGACAACAAGATTACCTAGGATTAAAATCCTTCCACCAAGAAACCCTTCCTTTAATCTGTTTTTTAACCATGTGACAATCAACAGCTAGATGTCCTAAAGAAAAGCATGTTCTGCATCTAAAAGGAAACCCTTCATAATCTAAATTTTGCATCCATATTGAATCCTTGACCTTGAACTCCATGGTAGCTGGAAATTCAATAGTCATGTTCATATCCACCAATATGCGAGCATATGTGGTGTGATCAAAAGAATCAGTTTTGGGATCAATGGCTAAGAATTTTCCCAACGCATTACCCATAGCTCTTAAGCAATCCTCACTCCAAAAGTGTAGGGGCAGGTATGGCAGCCTAATCCATATGGGTCTAGTGTTAAAAGTTTTAGTAGAGGGATTAAACTGAGGGTTCCAAGGCTTCATTAGGAGGAGATGCGATTAGAATTCCCAGATTTTACCAAATATTGTATCCTTATCAGAGGAGCTATCAAAAACTGCTACGAAAAATTCCATGAGATGAGGGATAAATATTGACCTTACCTTCAATGAGAGGGCACCATTTTTCAGAGATCCAGCTGTGAAGAGAAGGGAGTCCAGGGCAACCACTATTGAACCTGTAAATCAAACCCCTCTTTTCAAAATACTCAATGGTCTCATAAACCTCATCTCTGAAGGAAACCCTAGGCATTTGTTTAGCATAAACCATGGGTTTAGCAAGATGTCGACTCCCAGCTTTAGCCGTAGCTCAAGAGACTCCTAGTCACTCCTCCTTTATTATCCCTTGCCGTACCCACCCTATTTTGCTAACCACCACTAGTTGTGGCCTCCCTCTATTGGCTTCCCGTTCATGGCCCAAACCAACCCTACCACTATCTGTTTCCCAAAGATTTGTCCCCTCAAACCCACCTCCACGAGATCGACTTGGGCTCAGGTAGCATTAGATAGCTTACTCCAATAGATCTATGTGAAATAAACTAGTAGCAGAAACCATTCATCATGCCTATATAGATGATAGTGATATACATGTAAAGTGATGAAAAGAAAAGATGATATGAATATTGAGTACCGATGAGTGTTATAAAGGATACATGAAAAACCGTAATTCAGATTTAGAGTAAGGTGTGAAAGGGGAAAATGTCTAGAACATATAACATATGACTATCATGGTGAATAATATTAAAAACAACAATTATATAGTAGGTTAAATCAAGGTCAATTATCAAAGAAAAAGAGTGAAACCAAGTGCAACTAAGAAAATAAATTAATGAACTCTTAGAGGCATTGAAAAACAAATATTATAGACATAGTTGATCTTGTTTATATGAGACTCGCATTATAGTCAGTTGGTAAATTATTGATCGTGTATAAGAATTAAAACCATGAATTGATGAAAGTGTGAATTGATGAATAAATTGTAACCGAGAAGAGTGATCATGATCTGTTGAAGGAGGAAAAAGTTACTAAATGATTAATTGATTAATGAATCTATCTAAGTAGGTTCTTAGGAAATATAAGTATATGCTTCTTGTTCAATCAGCTGAGTGGGTGCTTAGTCTCTATCAAGTAGGTTCTAGGTGGTTCTTTAAGTTGGTAATTCAATGATTAAGTGGGTAATTCATAAATTATAAGTTAGTGTCTTATAATTGATGTTCTAAATCAATGGCTTGGTTTCAAGTGGGTTTTTTCCATGTTTCGTATTTACACTATAAAAATTGTGTCATGATCATTTGTGTTCCTTTCTTTAATTTTCTTTTTTTCTTGTACTCTAATTGCTTAATCATGTTAAGTAAATTTCAAATTTTGAAAAGACCTTAATTGTGCAAAGTACTTATTCGCCCCCCTCTAAGTGCTTGTGATATCCAACAATTGGTATCAGAGTGTGGTTCTCCGTATTTTATCCAAACAACTTGGAGGAGATCCTGAAGACAAAAACATGAGTAAATTAGTAGAATCATAGTTGAAACAGAGGTATGAAATTGCTCAAGCTCTTATAAAGGAGTTAAAGGAAGAAATCAAGATTAGGGATGTTAATTTTGGTCAATAAATGAATGAGATGGATTCATTTGTTGAAAAAGTGTCAAAGACCTTGAAATAAAAATAAAATTCTTACCTCAAACTTGAAGAGGAAATAAACCTTCAAGGGTGAGTTAAAGAAGGTTTCAAGTAAACTCAATGAGTTGCTGATCAATCAAATAGATTCTAGAAACAAGATTATTTTCAAAATTAATGATAAATTGAGTCAAATTGAAATAAACCAAGAGTTCATGTTAGGAATATCTATGTTGTAGTGTGAACATAGAATATTATGTAAGTGATTATATTATCTAGGATAATATAATATGTGTTGTAATAATTAATTACATTATTGTAAATGTAATTATGAGTGGGTGATTAAATATTGTTATGAGTTGTTGAGTAAACAAATTATTAACAATATTAGTTTTGTGAGAAAACAAAATCTCACGTAAAATAGCATGGAGTTGTTTTACGAGTTATGTGTGGAGATATTTATGGAGATTATATCTCCTTAAATATAGGAACAACATCTCCTATTTAAATGGATGTAATACTTCCTATGAATGTAGAAAGAATAAAGAGTAAGATTTCGAATTTTCTTTATGCAATTATGATATTAATTTTTCATTTGGTAACAGAGCAGGTTTGATGCAAGAAATTTCAGTGCTTTCATGATCAAATCCGTCTCAAAGAATATATCATAGTTTTTGTTTCCGGATGTGGGTTTTTCTATAATTTTTTGTGAAAAATAACGTGTTTGTTGAGAAACTACAAAAGAAATTTCAGTAGAACCTAAATGCACGTAGTTTGGAAGAAATACGGATTTTACCATGCAGCTATCAAATTAAGCACATCAATTCTTCTACTAAAAGTTTTCTCCAATTTTCAATAATGTTGAATTGTTAATACAAGTTCTTGACTTGCTTGGAGGTTAAAAGGTATTCAATATAAAATTTTAAAGTAATTGATTCAATTTTGTATTTTTTTATCAGTATTGTACAAAATAATGGAGAAACTAAATCTGATTGAAAAGTTTGAAGGACAAGATTTCCATACATGGCAACTATAGATGCAATTACATTTAATAGAAAAGGATCTATGGGATGTGGTGAAGTCTAATTCAACTCCACCCACTAGAGGAAATGAATTGGCAAAGTGGAATGCAAAAGATCAGAGAGCATTGGGTACCATTGGTCTGGGCTTATCAAAAGCCTATCTACATCATGTGGATTTCACAAAATCTGCAAAAGAAATTTGGGAGTCTCTTAACAAATTGTTTGGTTCTGAAGCTGAAATGGAAAAGACTACACTGAAGCAACGCTTGTACGGGTTGAAAATGGAAGAGAACTCAAAAATGGTAGATCATATAAGTAAGTTTCATTCTTTGCTAAATCAACTAGTTGGAATTAAAGAACATGTAAAAGATGATGATGCTAAAGCTATTCTTCTTAATAGCATGCCTAAGAGTTACTCAAATATTGTATTTACTTTGAGTAAAATTACTATTAGTCTAGAAGGAGTGATTTCTACATTGTTAGAACAAAGAAGTCATGAAGAACATGAAGAAGTACTATATGTAGGAAACAAACCTAGCTCCTCATCTAAGAAGGAAAAACATAAACCAAAGAAGGTTCCTTCACATGGAAAAATAAAATGCTTTTATTGTAATGAGATTGGGCATGTAATACTGAAATGTAAAGAGAGCTCAGATCTTCTTGATGACAAGATAGATCAGAAAGCCCTTCTAGCTGAAGTAGAAACTGATTGGGAAGTCTACTCAACTGATGAAGAACTTTCATGTCCTAGTGATGAGGATTTCCTATGGTAGACTCTTTTCTTGTTGGAGGAAGGAGGCAATGGAGGAAGGAGGAAAATCAGCATCCTCTCGTCATTCACCAACGATGGGGTTGCGGGCATGATGTGGTGATATTTTATTTCAGTTATGTGGAGTGTTTATACACAAGGGGTGAAACTAGTTTCATGTTTTGATTTTAATGTGTTCACATAGACTAACAACAGAGTTCTCGAGTGTCTATTTGGTGTGGAAGAAGCAAACCGCTTGACTCAACCTTACATAGGGAAAATCATCTACGTACGGTCCTCTCGACCGCCATACTTACTGTGGAAGGTACTTCTGTTGGAAGTTGATCACCGATTAAGATGTTCATACGACAAGGATGATCATTAGCAAGAAGATCTAGATAGCAAGATCCAAAGCAAATGGCTACTCCGACAAGTTTGATGTTTCAGAGCTCTTACCCCATGTTCACACTAAGGGGTGAATGTTAGGAATATCTATGTTGTAGTGTGAACATAGAATATTATGTAAGTGATTATATTATCTAGGATAATATAATGTGTTGTAATAATTAATTACATTATTGTAAATGTAATTATGAGTGGGTGAGTAAATATTGTTATGAGTTGTTGAGTAAACAAATCATTAACAATATTAGTTTTGTGAGAAAACAAAATCTCACGTAAAATAGCATGGAGTTGTTTTAGGAGTTATGTGTGGAGATATTTATGGAGATTATATTTCCTTAAATATAGGAACAACATCTCCTATTTAAATGGATGTAATACTTCCTATGAATGTAGCAAGAATAAAGAGTAAGATTTCTCAAATTTCTTTATGTGCAATTATGATATTAATTTTTCAGGGTTCCTACATGAGGTATGTCAAGCATCCATCTAAGCCAAGAATGAAGAATGTGAAAATTAAGTCCAGATCTCGAATACTATTAGAGAAGAAACATAACAAGTAAGGAAAAGAGAATTGAAGGTTTAATCAAGCCATGAAGGTTGTGTCGATATTTTCAAAGAGCAAAGAAGATGAAAATATTGGTGCTAGAAAGAAAAGAAAATAACCATACCAAGGAGATCAACAGAGAAAGTCTAATTCAATCGACAACCAAATGCATCCAGTATGAAAGAAAATTTAATGGATATTTTTTTTTCATGCCATGATTTTTGGCGTAGAGCGAGAGATTTTTTGAGAAATATAGAGAAGGATAATCCATGGAGATATTGTAGAAACTAAGCATGAGAATAACCTAATCTATTATAATTTTCATGAGAAGGGTCACATAGAGAAATTCTTTCTTGAGGAACCCTTGAAGCAAGAATGGACAAAAATAACACCAAGAGACAGAGTCACCTTGTTTGCTTGAAGTGCAACAGAGTTGGAAATTTTGCAAGAAATTTCCATAAGAGGAAGATCATATACAAAATAAAGTATGAAATCAAACACACTCATATAGAAACAACCAATAAAGAATCAAAAAAACAAATGAAGAAATAAGTTTAGGAATGGCATCAGAGGAAATGATGAGTATGAGAAAAGGAAACTAATTATGGGGCAAGTGATGAATAATTAATACCTCAAGCTATGCTATATCAGACATATAAAATGCAATATGAAATTTGGTCAGACAGTGAATCAAAAAGTGAGAACTTAGATGATGAGATTATCACACCAATTTGTACACCTAAAGAAAATGGCAAGAGACTAAGGAAAGAAATGAAGTCATCATATTTCTTTGATGACTATATTCTATTATGAAGTAACCTCACAAGGTGACATATGCATATGCTAGGCTCCTTAAAGTTATATTGGTTCTAATGAAGCTTTGGATTAAGGTTGAGCTATCTATGACAATATGAGTCTTATTTATGGTGTATAAAGTATGTCATCTCTAGTGACTATTAAAGATCTATTTGAGTATTCTTATGTGAAAAGTCATGAACTCAGTTGTGTAGTCATTAGTAGCTCATCATGATGAAGTTTATTATCTAAGTCAAGGCTTGTGATTGTTCATAAGTCTCATATTTATGTAATAAGGAGTTTTAAAAGTGTATGTCATTTATGGGATGCTTGGTGTCAAAATATGAGTCTTAGTGTTGTCATAAGTTTAGTCTTGTGTTGTAAAGGGATGCATCGATCGTGTCTATGAGGTATTATTGAGGATGAATCTATAAAGGTGTCTCTCGAAATAGTAAAAGGTCATTATGATTCTCTCGAGTTTTAAGTGTCTTAGCATTAGTCCGAGCTTGAATTATGAGTTGTGGGTGTGACTTTATTAAATATTTCATGTGCATTGCAGGTATGTATATTCCCTCAATGGGTTGAAGGTGCTCATCTAAATTATGAGTGCAAATTTTAAGATTGACCTTTGTGTAATGTAAGTATGTACAACCAAACATAATCTCGATAAAGTTGTATGACCTGACTATGTGTCACTAGTCTTGTCTACAAGGAAAAAAATCTTAAGTTGAATGTTGTGACAAAGTGAGAATAAGTTGAACTTGTCTTGAATTTTAAATGTCAAGGTCTCTCGTAAAATAACCATGTAATAAATACTTCCACATTTCAAATATGTGCATCAAATATATTAAGGAAGTATGATGACAAAGTGAGCTACTACAATACATTGATAACATCAAGAACTTCTATTCAAGGAAGAAATTTTTCTTCTCGGACAATTTGTGGGATTTGTGACACTTGAAAGCATGAAGCTACATGACTGTAATTAATGTTTTTAAGGTTGATGACGGTTGATAATGACTCAAGTATGCTTCATATAATGTTTATAGTGGTCTTTGAAGACCAAAATGCCATGATATATGTTTTAGAGAAGTCTATAGGTTTGCCAAACATCAAATATGTATTTTAAAGGGTTTCATGTCATTGAAAGGTATAAGAATAAATCTTGGCTTCAAATCTATTACGAAGGATTTCAATGTAAATAAATTCATGTACTTGTGTCCTTATGAGTCTTCAATGGAGATATTTGTTCATAAATGTCAAGAAAACCTTTTTGGTTGTTGTGAAGAAGTAAAATGTCAACATACAAGTCTCGATGATAGTTCATTGTAATTTCAAGCATATGCACAATGTTAGAGGTATGTGATTATGATGAATTGTGTAAGTTATAAACCTGAGAGTTTCCTAAATATTGTATGACATGGAAATCTACATAGATCATTCTTGTGATGATTATGCCATGTGAAAGGAGATGATACAGGCTCTTCATACAAGGGTTTGTTGTGACACGACATCAAGGTTTGTAAGAATTAAGCCTAATATTTCATGAAGCAACATGAATGAGTATGTCTTGTGCTATAAAATATATTTCTATGATTGTCTAAACCTTTTAAAGGCTATCTAAGTATCTATGTTCAAAAGGTTAGTAAAAGGCATAAACGTATGTTCTTATCTATAGTGAAGTAGTATATGCATCATGAGTAATGATCATGTCAAAGATAAGGAGTTTTGAATGCTCATGAGGTTTTAATAGTGGTCTTAAGATCTTGTGAGCACTAACAAGATGGATTAGTGTTGGGGAGTTAAACACCATTTCGAGTAAAAGTTAAGGACTTTGAGTCTTCTTAGGTTCAATCGAGAGATGCTCAAAAAGGTAAATTATATTTACATTGCAAAAGATGAAGATGTTGTTGAGGCATTTTTAGAGTTTCTTCAAGGAAATTAATAATTTTGAAGACCAAAGAAGGACACTTACAGCTTTTGTATGTGTGTCGAAGGTTCTTTCAAAGCTAAGACTCATCAACATGGTACTCTCAAACATTGGTTAGAACCTTTAATCTCAAAATTAACATGATGGTGGTTGCTTTCAAGCCAAATTAGTGGACTTGTTTCATCTTTTGATCTATCAAGAAGGAAGGTTAGATTTTTAGTATGAATAAAAGATTAAGGAATCCGAGTGGGAACATTAAAGATAAAAGGGAAAATTACATGGAGATCCAAAAGGTGTCTTTATCTAATTCATTGTGTGACTCCTCCACAATTTCAAGGTTTTTGTGTTCATGCCTTTCATAGTCTTGTTGGCTCAAAGTAATGTGGATTGAAATCTTGATATCTTGGATATCTAAGTTTTACTTGTAAGAAGTTCTTGAGGTATATACTTGTATTCGAATGATGTGTAGTCTATCTCGAGCTGATAATGCTTGTTATTGTCTCTCCACGATATATCATATTTGTGTGTATAAATGGTTCAGAGGTCTGGATAGTATTACCTATTGTATTTATGAACAATTTTGGACTTTGTTATGTCTCTAAGTCCTCTGAAGATTTTAGAATCTTGTCTAAGCTTTTATGGTGATCTAGGTCCTTGCCAATACTAGGAAGCTTGTTTCATTTGACAAAATATTCCAACAACCGTGAAAAAGCTTATAACAGTGAGCTATAAGGAAATTAAAGGCAAAATGATGCATAAGCAAGGTATATTTCCTAAATTTCATATCGAAGGATGATGTATAAAATGAGTTAAGAGTGAATTCGTGAGGTCAAGTCAACGTAATGGGTAGAGTGCATAGTATATGGTGATTTGGATTGAGCATTAGATAGTTAAATATTTATAAGACTATTGATTGAAGATCTAGTGGCATGGAATGAATTACAAGCGAAGAGGATGCGAGATCAAAGAAATACAAAAGATCAAAAGGACCATTGGAGAAAATTAGAGAACAATATAGAATTTATTCAAAACTATGTGTTAAGCTTATAATGTTAATCCTAGGGGATCATCCAAGTCATTCTAATAATCATGTGTCGAAATCTTGTTTTCTAAGTGAAATTTCCTAAAAATAAAGTGTTGATAAAATATTCAAGAACAAGGAGATGGAGAAGATAAAATGGATTAGTTTTTCCGATCAATGGGAGCCAAAGAAGAAGGAACACAAATCAAGGGGTTCATGTGAAAAAGGAAAGCTAAGTGCCGCTTCAAGAAAAATGTGTGAAGCATATCCTGCTTTAGAGAGAAATTTAATATCCCAAAAGACACACCATCATCCAAGGGGGAGCTTCTCAAGTAAAATCATGCTTCATACAGATTATTTGTATATTTCTCAATGGTGTTATAAGTTTGGAAATTTTTCATTGATGTCAAAGGGGGAGATATGTTTATTTGGAATTTGTAAACCAAATCTGCAAGTGTTTTTTCCATCAATTGTATAGGTTCTGATGTAGGTGTTGCCATGTATGACAAAGGGGATTTTGTTGGACCATAGTCATTGCGACTTGTGTTGGCATTGATGTAAAGTGCATTGATGGAAAAAAAAAAAAAATGAGAAGCGGAGTGTGAATGGAGAAGATGTAGGTTGAACAGTTGTATCTAATATGGATGAACTCATTTCAAAGGCCGAAAGTCAAGAAACATTTTTGAAGCAAAATGCCAATTCTAACAAAAACTGCCCTTGAGAAACCTAGTTGTTCTCACATGCAAATGGGATGGGCTAGAAAAATTTAGAGATGAGTTTGATAAATAAACCATGGGAGATTGTGGAGGCAGGTTTTTTTGAGCTTCACACAAAATTTCAGGTCCTCAGGAGATTATATGACCAAGTTATTCAAGTTTTTTCAAGAATGGTTCCTTGAGAAGTTTATTTTGAGCTGCATGGCTTCTTAGGTGTCGATAAAAAATATGAAGAATTTATCATATATGTCATAGCACAATTTTTTTAGTAAATTATTATAAGATTCATGTGCAAAAATAATTTTTCCAAAAGGATGTGTATTTGAGAAGTTCTCACCATTCTTCTAAGCATGTTTTTCTAGTGTCCAAGAATGTGTTGGAATTGATAGAAGCAAAATGTTACAATTGACCTCAAACCACCTAGATGAGAAACTTTAAATTTTTTTAGGACCTACTAATTATGTTTTCATTCTTCTTGGGTTTTTTAATGATCTTCAGATGGACAGTTCAATTCAAATCCCTCACCATGAGTATAATTAAGTGGATACAACTAAGACACATGAAGGTATTGTCCTCGAACTATTGTTTCGATAAATTGTTTGACTTCCAAAGGAAACGGTATTCTTATGAAATCTCAATATGATTTGCTAAGGCTCAATATAAAAAAATTACATTGGAAGGATGTTTTGTTCTTTTCTTTTATTCTTAAACTCCTTGCACAATCTAGTCATGAAGTGTGAAGCTTAGAGTAAAAATGTGGTCTTATCCTTCTTGAACATGTTTTTAGGGTGTGAAAGAGGGGTAGTGATCCTCATATAATATTTCTTGATCTAAATCTATTAGAGTATAATAGAAATTTTGTTGAAATAGGTTAAGCCCAATGGAGTTCCCGGTTAAGTCTAAGTATGATCAGTGCAAAGACAAATTATGCACACATGACAAGTGAAATATGGACTTAATGGGAGGTGTCAAACATTCTATTGAAGCAATAGAACTCCATTTTTTTCACAATACTCGCAATGCATCATCCTCAACCTAAAAGCATCCTCCTTCTTTGTAAATGACATTGTAATAACTCATTACATATATGATACACTATCCTTTTTTCTTCTGAGAACAAATTGAAGCTTTCCACGGTAAGAAATTACATGAAAAAGATGTCAAACCCTCCTATAGGTACACAAAAGAATGTTTTTTCGAATTTCATTCATTATTAAGGTATAAATCATGTTTTCTATGTTCTCGGGCTCTACAATGACTGTTACCTAGATCTAGGGTTTCTTGAAAAAGTTTGTGATCGAATAAATTTTTTTAACCGACTAATTCTCATGAAACTTGATTCAAATATCTGTAGGTTTGATAGAAAAAATTGCAAGAATAAATTTCAAATTTCATTTAGTATGCTAAGAGATCTTTATAGTGGAATTTTTATCTTCTAAAGACACTTCATGTGTTTCAATGAATTGAACTTCTTCATTTTTAATAGTTTTTATTCAAAAGCAGGGGTCAAGTAATTTGTTGATTAAGTTCCTTGGAGGTCAATTGAGCTTCAATGATTGATGGTTGTGCTTGAAAAGGAATCCTTCGATGAAAATCCAAAAATCTCCGTAGTGTGGTCTACATACATGTAAAGAACACTCCTAGTGTGATCAAGTTACCCTTTCAAGACTATGAATACATCTTTTTGTTCTACATAAGTTAATTCAAGCTTAAAAAGGGTAAAGGAAGCCTCAGAGGAGTTAAAATCATGGTGTATGTAACCTTTTGTATGCTATTTTAGACTAAGACTCAAGGTTTGCAACTAAGTTCTTTTGTTGCTGTAAATAAATGTTACTAGGTCAAGCCTTTTTATTTGATATAAGGGATATAAAATTAAAGAACTCAAATAGCTTATAACCTTAGTATTTCAAATGTTACATTTGATCGTGTTGATTGTCATAATGTCCTTTATCACTCTCAAGATCAATGTTTCCTAACAAAGATTATACGATGAAGACTCGCAAAAATGGAAACCAAATGTATGGAAGTCGAAAGACTGTTAAGTGTTTGAAGAGCTCAAATTATTCTTGTATGCATGAAATAACTTCTAGGCTCGAGATGGAATGTGGAGAAACAAGGTTTTTGTCTTACTGCTCGAGAGGAAGATCTTTTGATCTTACATGGTAGAGTTGAAAGGTCGGCGAAAAAGGATGATGCTTGAAGTTGAAAAGGTGGGCATATAAAAGTGTGTATTTTCAAATTCTTGATATCGATGATAGTGATATACATGTAAAGTGATGAAAAACAAAAATGATATCAATATAGAGGGTTGATGAGTGTTATAAAAGATACATGAACAAGTGTAATTCAAAAGATAGAGAAAGGAGCAAAAAGGAAAACAGGGTAGAACATATAACCTATTATTGTCATGAAGAAGAATATTAACAAAAATAGTGACATAGCAGGTGAAATCAAGGTCAATTATCAAAGAAAAAACGGTGAAATAGGTGCAAGTAAGACAAGCAAAGCTTATTGAATTGTGAAAGGCATTAAAAAACAAACCATCATAAACATAGTTGATGTTGCTGATATGAGACCGCATTATCGTCACTGGATGAGATCTTGACTATGTATAAGAATGCAAAACCAGTGAATTGAATAAACCGTGAATTGGTGAATAAACTGTAACCAAGAAAAGTGATCATGATCTGTCAAGGAGCAACAAAGTAACTAAATAACCAATTCATTCTCGAAACTATCTAAGTATGTGCTTAGACCAAAGAAGTAAGTGCTTCTTCTTCAATCAACCGAGTGGGTGGTCACTCTCCATCAAGTAGGTGCTTTAGTGATTAAGTGGGTGCTTAATCAATTGTAAATCAGTTCTTTGGAATTGGTGTTCTAAATAACAAGTGTGCTTTCAAGTGACTTTTTTCCCCTTCTTGAGTTTCCCACTATAAACATTCTATCATGATCAATTGTATTCCTCGCTTGAAGTTCAGTTTGTGCTCATAATCTAACCGCTGAATCAAGTTAAGTAAATTTGAAATTTTAAAAAGACCTTAATTATGCTAATCACTAATTCAGCCCCTCTCGAGTGCTTGTGATATCCAACAACATCACTCGTACATATGAGAATTTAAAGACTATAATTCATGCAAATAAATCTCCTAGTTTCTCACACCCAAAAAAAAACTACATAGTCATGATCTCTTCAATGTCTTATAGGAGAAAAGGTGTGCTTCCACGTGTAAAACTAGACCATTAGTAACTAATGTCTAAATAGCGTGATTTGTGTTCTAACATTATAGAGAAGTTCATGTCACATTCTTCGCGAATCCCCACAACTGCCGGATAATATTTGCTAGGTTTCCACATACAGAATCAATTGACTCAAGAAGTTTGTGTATGGTCTTCCGCAGTCCGATCGCAACAAACAAGATTTGGGGAAATGAGAATTCGGGAAGAATGTACGTAATGTCAAACAAGCCAGACAAAGTTGTATTAAAAATCAAGTGAACAGGTGCGGCTGTATTGAACCGACATAAATCTAGGTCACAGTCCACAATGCATGTTGGAATTCTTCCCTACGAGGTTACGACTCACGAGTGCAATGCTGTTTTCCATTGTCCTTTACCCACCGTAAGAAATAATAGGGTTGATCATATCCAGACCCAAGACGCCACAAGTCTTATTTGCGTTGTCGTATTCTGAGACGAAAGATGGAGGAGGAACAAGAAGACTCAATCGTGACGGCGAAAATGGCGAAAGCGCTGTGATTAGGAAGGCCCACTTCTGCGTGTGCGTTGGCAAGGAGAGAAAGCGGTTTTGTATTCCAATCACCTATTTGAAACATCCGCTTATTCGTTATTTGCCGGAAATGTCAGGTGAAGAATTCGGACTTGATCAGAGAGGTGTGATAACAATTCCATGAGATGTACAAAGTTTTAGAAAGTTGTGGACATGGTTGAGTGCAACCCCAGTCCCACAACGAAATCTCACCATTGTAGATGCTACTGACTCGTAAATCGCACAGATTAGGCTTCGCCACTCATATATAAATATCTATCAAACTGTTTTCTTGTGAATATGAGCTGAGGACGGTGCTTTGAAAGGACCGAGCCTAAGCAGCAGGTACGTAGTGTCATTTAAGGGTTAATATTTATTGAAACTGGGTTTCTTTTGAGAGTGTGTTTCCATGTTTTGTTCTATTATTTTCATTTAAGTTTACGGATATTTATTTGTTGGGACATTGTTTGACTTTTCCCAAGGGCCGAATTAAGGTTTTAGAGCGCCCTAGGTAGTACTCGGAGCATACGCCTCCCCTCCTCCTCCCTTCTTCTCGGGGAGCATTCACCCACCTGCGTGTGCATGTTTTTTAAACAATTATAGTATAATTTTTAACACATTGTGAAATTCAATTAAAGATATACTGTGCTCTTATCTTGCCTTTGCATTAACAAAACTATTAATGACGTCATCATAATTTATTGTTGTAGCGATGTTGCGTTCAATTGTAAAAATAGAAAGGCTATTTAATCTAGTTTAACCCATTGTTGACCTTAAATTACTTTTTACTCTTGTTAGAGTTGAAAATACTCTCTTAGAACTATAATTTCCAATAGGAATGCAATGAAACATCCGTATTGAAACATCTAGATTTGGGAACGTTAGATTTAGGAAGGCCTCTGTTTGGAACGATTTTTCCAAGGAAGACATCATATGCCCAACAGATGCAGTTGAGTAAATGCTCAAGGGTTCATAACACATTCAAGGTTGATCTCGGTATGGGCAAGAAAATTGATTTGTTTCATTTTTCAAATTATGTGTGTTTATATTTTTTTAACATGGACAATGTCTTAACAAAAAATACCAAAACAAGACATCAAATAAAAAGCATGTTTCAGAAGGATTAATGGTTACAACGTCTAGTGCTAAATCTATGGTTCCCAAGAAAGAATAGAACATTGATTGAATCTCCAACTCAAAATCCACACGAACCTGGTCATAAGCTCCCCTTTGCTCAGAATGTTTGTGAATCACAACCCAAACTTATAACCAGAGAGGAAGACATAGGAAACATCAGTACCAGATCTAAGCCTCCTCATTACCGCCCCAAACTAGAAAAAAACCACCCAAATCATGTCTTAGAGAGTATAAGGTTTTAAAGTGTTAAGCCATAGAGTCCATAGTAACACTTTGCATGGTGCCGATGTTTCCACATAGACTAGAGAAGACCTTAGAAAAGGAGAAGAAGCAAAAGAAGATGAATTAAAAGAGAGTGAATATACTCAAAAATCCACATAACTAAGTGGAGTGGAAGAGTCTCCTCAATCCTCTTCCTGAGAAAGAAAAAAAATCTATCTCTTCTACCATTGAATCCCAAGAGACAAAAAAAAAAAGCTACAATGATATTTGAGGAACCCAACATCATTAATCAGACCTCCAGCAGATTTAGTCTGTTGTAGTTCATATTTTACGGATCACTGGGAGTGAAAGAAAAAAAAATACTAATGGTTCCTCAGATTAAGCTTGATCGACATGCAAGGGCTTCTCAAGGGCAAGTTCCAATTGATTCTAGGAATAAAATTTAGTCTCATAATAAGGTTACAACTGATAGAATGCTGGGAGACGAGTTGGATTGCATGGCCAAGGATTTATGCATTGTGCATGCTCAAAGTGTAGAGACTCTAGAATAATAAACCATTATGATTACCTTTAGGGCATGATTTGGTTTCATATATATGAGGTTCGGTTAATTGTTTAAGTTTTTTTGCAAACTGGGCCAACCTCATCTACTAATTTGCCTAGGCCGATAGGATAATTTTTTGCAAAATTTTGGCACACCTCCCATTGTGCACCCTAGTCGGCAGGCAGTTGCCTAGCTTGCCTAGGGCATGAAATGCCTATGCTTTTCCCATTCCTCTTGCATTGAGTCTCATTAGGCCTTTTACACTGCGTGCATTAAATATACTATTTTTGAATTGAGAATATTTGTTTGTTCGCTTTTTCCACTATTCCCGCATTAAGGTAAATATGTTTGTTTGTTTGGTTTTGCCCACTTCTTTAAGGTTGAATATGTGTTTTTGTTTGGTCTTTTCCATTCTTCTTACGTAATTTCATATTTGATAAAAAAATCTATAAAACTATATCTTATTATTTCAAGTCTCATACACCTCATTTGTACATCTCAAAATTCCATCAACAATTCTAAAAATCTTCTATCCAAAAATTGTTTTTCCATTTTTAATATATTTTAAGAAAATATATTTGTAAATTTGTTTGTATGAGGTTAGTAAAAATAAATAGTTTTTCTTTTATAATTTAGAAAATCGTTTTATTTATGATATTTAATTATACAATAAATATGTAAATAAAAAGAGATTCTATGTACTAAAGTATTAGATATCCTTCATTATTGTTTCTATAGTTGCCCGACTGATTTAATACAAGGTTAAGAGGAAATGTGGAAAATTAACAAGAAAAATAAATGGTTGAATCTCTTATATACATTACATTCATTCATACAACTTTACAACAAGAGCAAGGAGAAAGATAGCTGATCTTCCTTCATACATTATTCTCTAACCCATAGAGATATCATTTAGTTCTATATTAAGAAACATATTCACCAAGCCATTGAGTTCTTTTGATCACCTTATGTAGTGTAGAAAACTAAGATATCTTCCAAACTTGTTAATTCATAATCCATCTCAATGGATATGAAGAAGGTTAAGATGATTGTTGTTCTAGTAGTGGTGTGAATACATTATTTTTCTTTGATGATAATTAGTGGTTTCTTGTAGGACGTGGTGTTTACGAATTAACTCTAACCACACATACCATAATTTCATAAAAAGTGTGTTTGTACCATGGAAAAAGCCAAAGGAAAACCTAAACCTCCGTAATCAAATTCTCAAAATTTATTTCATTCATTCTCATTGCAGTATTATTGCTGACGTGTATAGTGCATGGCATATAACCATTAGATTTGGTCATCATAGCGTAATCTGATTATCATAACGGCTTAAGATATATAGTGAATGTTATCGCCTCCTGATAGACCTCCAAAATAAGCAAGACGATTTAATTATTTTGTATATTATGATAATTTTCCTCTAAGAAGGTTGTTTGTATTTTTTCATGACTCACAGGTTCTAATGAAGACCTAAGAAGTGAACAAAAAGTAAAACCTATTTGCATTGTTCGTTTTTCTTTCACAAAGTTTTGTTGAAGACCAAAAGAATATAACTCTAAAGATAAATAATATTTTAGTACCATTCAAGATGTGTTGCTTTAAGTTTGTTCGCTAGCTATTACTAAAAGTAGAGTATCATTTGGGGTAAGAAATATTGTTAAGATTATTTTCATACACGTATTCTATGGGTTTTGGGTTTATTTACAACAATTATATTTTGGTTTATTTACATTTTCATTTTGGTTTATACACTACCAATGATTTTGTTTGTTCAACTATTTCTCATTTCTTCATAACTTTGTATTATCACTATATTTTTATGAAGAAAACACATTATGCATTCCAATGCCTTATTAAATGCGTAATATAAATATCTATTTAAATTTTTAGATATAAATTAAATAGTATGCCTTCCAAATATAAAAATTAATTCTAAACTATTATAAAATTTACAAGTTTTCAAGATATTTAGGTATATGATTGGATAATTCGAGGAATATATGTTTATGACCAACATGACCAAAAAAATATATATGGTAGATAAATATAATTCGAGCATAGTTGATTCCTAAAATTTTAATACATATATAGTTATGAACTTCCTTATTTTACATGATTGAAATTTGGTACTTTGGATTTAAATTAAAATATTTTAGATACATTATAAGTAATCATTGTTTTATGTTTGTAGGGTTATTCACCAAGTTCAATACTAATCACTACAACATATTAAATCTTTTGCCACAATTTTTCAACAATATTTTTGTGGTTATATGGAATTCAAAAAAAAAAATTGTGGCATTGGAAGTGTAGATAATCCACGTTTTGATATATTGTTGTAGTTTTCCCACAATTCATTATACCATGGATGGTCCACAATTCAGTAAAATTTATAGCTAACCTCCATTTTAAAATTGTACATTGTCCACATTTGGCACAATATTTGTACCTTTTCTACAATTTTATTTTTGTTAGTATTCCCCAATTTTCACTAAAATGTAGGTTTTCTATAGATTCAATCTTTGTAGAAATTCCACAATTTAAAATTCTGTATCTTTCATCAACATTATATTTGTGGAATTTTCAACATTTTTTTGCTACAATTGTCCTTACCACATTAAACTTGTAGGTGGAAGCTACAATTTGATTGCCACAATAATTAATTGTGAAATTACCTTTTAAAAAAATGTAGAAAAGTTATTATCAAAACCCAATTTCAAATTTATTTAAATAATTTTTATGTAGATTGTCTACATTTAAATCACACACAAATATACAATTTTATTGTAAAATTTGTATTTTTTTTCATTTTTTATTTATTGAAAAAATATATTATAAAAAAATGTTTACTATTCGTATTGTATTATCTAAATAAAACTATTTAACAATCTAAATAATTTTTTCCTCTATGTATGTACTCATTTTTAATTTCAAATAAATATTTAACTACAAACTAAAATAATTATTTAAAATATAAAAATAATAACATAACAACTTGAAAGAGATCATATCTGGAGAGAAAATGTGTTCTCTTTATTATAGAAAGTGTACACATCGTTATATTTCCAAAATTTCCTCAATAAATATTGTCAAATAAACGTAACATTTAAATAATTCCCGATTGTTATTGTCTTTCAATCTTACAAAACTTTAATAAATAAGAAATTTTCTACAATAACTATCGTTATTCAAATCATGTCAAAGGATTTTGTTCATTTGTTGCTACTGCATGACCATCTTCACCATTTTCTATACCAATAGTTATATCATCTCCTTCAAAAGTATCATCTTCTCCCAAGCATGGTTGTGATGGTTCCTGTATTAAGAAAATGAAAGAATTAATAATGTAAGAAATGTATGGTCATAAAATAAAATATTTTATCTAATACTAAATATGTTTACGCAAAAAGTAGTTCTTATAAAACATTACCGAATTTGACGTATCACTATTTTCATTTGATTTATCAATTTTTTCCATCTTTTCATTCCTCATCTTTATAAAACCCTCTTTTCCAACAAATTTGATTTCTTCTTCAATAGGAAGTCTTTGATAGCGGCTCCACTTCATGAAAAAAATAATAAATGTCATCCACATTATAAACTAAATAAAATATCAAGATAAATTGAAAAATTAGAAATACTCACCACTGTAGCTTTTAAAGCTCGAACACCACCTCTTCCCAATTTGTGCATGTACCCATGTGCTTGCATTCGATCTCTAGTAACATATTTTAAATGTTCATATTTTTTATCCTTTCTACCACGCTTTGTCTCTTTCTTTAAAACATTCCATGTTTCTTTTCCAACATATGGCTCAGGGGGTGTCTTTCCATCCTTCTTTAAGACCTTTTTGAAATATCCCCTTTTGTTATGAAGTTGATTGCATGCCATTGACTTCATCCACCTCTTATCAAAACAATGACCATATTCTAGTAGCCATAAATTCTTCTAGATCTTGTTTTTTGTCCTTCGATTGTTGGGGCCAAGGCTTGTCAATTGTTGGTCCAAAAACTTCATTGTATAATCATACAATGTTTGATAAAATTCTATCCCACCCTCCACATGTAGGACCTCTCCTTTACTATCCACATAAAGTGTTGCTTTCTTTCTCCTGTGGACTCTACCTTTTGTACATTTAATGTTTTATCATGGATTGAAGAATTAAGAGAGAGGGTGTTGTTTGTTGTAATATAATTAGATGGATGATCACAATTGGTATTATGAGATCTTCTTATAGTAGAAGATGTGTTGTTTGAAGGGATTTTTGAATGCCCATCATTGATTTCATCATTGGTTGATGAAGGATTTGTTACACTATTCATGTTATCATTGATTCCATGGGTATCTGTGATACTATTGATTTGACTATTGTTTTGTTCAGGAGGACAATTGAGAATTCCTTTTGGAAAAGAAAATCCAATGTTAAGTCTATGGTCATGCTCTCTTAGTTCTAGCTCTTTTTCTTGAAGTTCTAACTTTTTTTGTTGGATTTCTAACATTGCCCTTTGGGATGCAATTTTTCTTTCCTCCATTTGAAGAATTCTTTCTTCATGATCAAGGTCAATGTTTATTGAAACCTGTGGAATAAAAAAATTACATTTACAATATTTAATTTAAATATACATGACTATTATAACCAACAACAACATTAAAAAATAAGTTAGTGAAATCTAAGAATGTAAGGAAATAAATAATAAAATGCATATAATTATTCAATTGTATATAAAATTCAAGAGGAAGAGAGTACAAATGATTACCTGGTTTTGTATCATATTTGAGATAGAAGGAAAAATATAGGTAAAAGATGAATTTAGTTTCTAAAATTTGTACCTACAACATAATCCATAAATCTTATGCATGAGTATGTGAAAATTTAAAATATAGGGTTCAAAATTTTCTAAAAGCAAAAAATTATTAAAAATCGGAACATTATTTATCTTAACTATTAAAATCTAAAAAAACTTAGATAATAAAGTAAATAAGAATTTTATTTAAATACAAAATTTTAAATAAAAATAATAATTTTATAAAATTATTCAAATACATGCACATAATTATAAATCTATTATTTACTAACATTATTTTGGATTAATAAAAATTAATATCTACTAATATTATTTTACAAATTGGTAATGAACCATTAAATATTAATATTACTCGAAAAAACAATATTCAACATAATTTTTAACTAAATATATAAGTAAGTAATAATCTGTTAAAAATAAGTAATAATTTAAATATCATATAATTTTAGAATAAATCTATAAATATTTATTAAAACAAATAATTAATAATAGTTAATGCGTGACGAGACAATAATTAATAACTTTAAACTACTTAAAATTAAACATGCAGTTTTAATTTTATCATACAATAATTAATAACTTCAAACTACTAAGAATTAAACATGCAGTTTTAATTTATCTCGCTAAAAATACATGCAGTATCTTAGTTTGCTTCAAATCTATTAATAATTAATTTCTAACCTTTTACATTACATGCAGTTTCATCTGATATCTATAAATATTTAATTTTTATATTCAAGTGTTTGCGATTTTTCGAGCTTCCGGATTGAAGACCAAGAAAATAAACAGGTATTTTTTATAGAATAAACCAGATGTACAGTTTATGTTTGTAAATTTTATACCCTACCTATAGAATTTTAAATATCTCTACAAGCAAGCTTGAATTGTATTTTTCTAGATATGGGGTATTTGCAAAGGTTGTGGCGCTGACTTTAGAACCACAAGTCTGCACTCATTAAAATAATTGCAGATATATTTCTTTAAAAACTGGCCTTGTTTACATAGATTTCTAGCTTTTAAAACTTACCTTGTTTACGCGCCATCAATTTATCAAAACCGACCTTGTAATTTTTTATTGGCAATTGATTTAATAAAAACATTATAAACTTTGCCTACATTTCAATCCTACAGGATCTCATTTATTCTGTAGATTAATGTTATTTGTGCCCTTTTATTTCCAGCAAATCTCTTTTTAGTATTTCCCTCCAAATTATGTACAGAGTATAACTATTGCTGCACTATTGATATAAATTAAGAAGGCAAGAAATATTTTCATATTTTAAATATCCAAAGCTAAATACATGGCTAAAAATAAATAAAAAAGTTGAATCGACCTTTAAATTTAAAGAAGTAGTTGTTGCAGAATTAGCTAAGGTAGGAGAGGCTGACCGAAAGTAGAGGCCACCAAGATGTTGGGGAGATCGAGTTTGTGTTTTTCAATCTTACACATATTAATACCCACTACATTGTTATTTTTTAACAACTGTATCATCTCCTTTCTTCCCGCACATATTACTAGCCATCTAAATCAGCATGTTGATTTTCAATGCTAAAAACCCAATTGTAGTAATTACCGAAATCAACTTATAAAATTGCCTAAACCTAATTTCTAGCATAATTACGAACCGTATAGATAAATCTTATCTTCATATGTTAACCCATGTTATTGTAAAATATCTCATGTAACGCCCGGTAGAAACGCCCATGAGAGACTCAAGAACAACCTAGACTTGGTTAGAAAAAGTATGGAAATTTTTATTTTATTTTTGAAGGGTGTGCCCGCATACAGAAGCTCGAAACTACAATTGTCACGATAATGCTTCAAGGTCAATGATATTTAAATTTATCTCATTCAACGTTTCACTAAAGTTAAGAAGGGTCATCTTTCAAGTGAAATTAGTCTAATGTCTAATAATATCATAATAACAATATTTCTAGATGTTAACCTTAGGGTATGATATAATTTATTATGAAATGAATACACTAACCACTCAATTTTTATTTTTATTTTATTATCCATTTATATTACATTATATCATGATTTAATACATTATAATATATATATATATATATATATTTTAAATATCTCTACAAGCAAGCTTGAATTGTATTTTCTAGATATGGGGTATTTGCAAAGGTTGTGGCGCCGACTTTAGAACCACAAGTCTGCACTCATTAAAATAATTGCGAGATATATTTCTTTAAAAACTCGGCCTTGTTTACATAGATTTCTAGCTTTTAAAACTTACCTTGTTTACGCGCCATCAATTTATCAAAACCGACCTTGTAATTTTTATTGGGTAATTGATTTAATAAAAACATTATAAACTTTGCCTACATTTCAATCCTACAGATCTCATTTATTCTCAGATTAATGTTATTTGTGCCCTTTTATTTCCAAAGAAATCTCTTTTTAGTATTTCCTCCAAATTATGTACGAGGTATAACTATTGCTGCACTATTGATATAAATTAAGAAGGCAAGAAATTTTTATATTTTAAATATCCAAAGCTAAATACATGGCTAAAAATAAATAAAAAAGTTGAATCGACCTTTAAATTTAAAGAAGTAGTTGTTGCAGAATTAGCTAAGGTAGGAGAGGCTGACCGAAAGTAGAGGCCACCAAGATGTTGCGGAGATCGAGTTTGTGTTTTTCAATCTTACACATATTAATAACCACTACATTGTTATTTTTTAACAACTGTATCATCTCCTTTCTTCCCACACATATTACTAGCCATCTAAATCAGCATGTTGATTTTCAATGCTAAAAACCCAATTGTAGTAATTACCGAAATCAACTTATAAAATTGCCTAAACCTAATTTCTAGCGTAATTACGAACTGTGTATAGCAAAATTTTATCTTCATATGTTAACCCATGTTATTGTAAAATATCTCATGTAACGCCCGGTAGAACGCCCGCAAGAGACTCAAGAACAACCTAGACTTGGTTAGAAAAAGTATGGAAATTTTTATTTTATTTTTGAAGGGTGTGCCTGCATACAGGCTCGAAACTACAATTGTCACGATAATGCTTCAAGGTCAATGATATTTAAATTTATCTCATTCAACGTTTCACTAAAGTTAAGAAGGGTCATCTTTCAAGTTAAATTAGTCTAATGTCTAATAATATCATAATAACAATATTTCTAGATGTTAACCTTAGGGTATGATATAATTTATTATGAAATGAATACACTAACCACTCAATTTTTATTTTTATTTTATTATCCATTTATATTACATTATATCATGATTTAATACATTATAATATATATATATATATAATTTTAAATATCTCTACAAGCAAGCTTGAATTGTATTTTTCTAGATATGGGGTATTTGCAAAGGTTGTGGCGCCGACTTTAGAACCACAAGTCTCGCACTCATTAAAATAATTGCAGATATATTTCTTTAAAAAACTCGGCCTTGTTTACATAGATTTCTAGCTTTTAAAACTTACCTTGTTTACGCGCCATCAATTTATCAAAACCGACCTTGTAATTTTTTATTGGCAATTGATTTAATAAAAACATTATAAACTTTGCCTACATTTCAATCCTACAGATCTCATTTATTCTCAGATTAATGTTATTTGTGCCCTTTTATTTCCAAAAATCTCTTTTTAGTATTTCCCTCCAAATTATGTACAGAGGTATAACTATTGCTGCACTATTGATATAAATTAAGAAGGCAAGAAATTTTTATATTTTAAATATCCGAAGCTAAATACATGGCTAAAAATAAATAAAAAAAGTTGAATCGACCTTTAAATTTAAAGAAGTAGTTGTTGCGTAATTAGCTAAGGTAGGAGAGGCTGACCGAAAGTAGAGGCCACCAAGATGTTGTGGAGATCGAGTTTGTGTTTTTCAATCTTACACATATTAATAACCACTACATTGTTATTTTTTAATAACTGTATCATCTCCTTTCTTCCCGCACATATTACTAGCCATCTAAATCAGCATGTTGTTTTTCAATGCTAAAAACCCAATTGTAGTAATTACTCGAAATCAGCTTATAAAATTGCCTAAACCTAATTTCTAGCATAATTACGAACTGTATAGAAAAAAATTTATCTTCATATGTTAACCCATGTTATTGTAAAATATCTCATGTAATGCCCTAGGTAGAACGCCCATGAGAGACTCAAGAACAACCTAGACTTGGTTAGAAAAAGTATGGAAATTTTTATTTTATTTTTGAAGGGTGTGCCCACATACAAAGCTCGAAACTACAATTGTCACGATAATGCTTCAAGGTCAATGATATTTAAATTTATCTCATTCAACGTTTCACTAAAGTTAAGAAGGGTCATCTTTCAAGTTAAATTAGTCTAATGTCTAATAATATCATAATAACAATATTTCTAGATGTTAACCTTAGGGTATGATATAATTTATTATGAAATGAATACACAAACCACTCAATTTTTATTTTTATTTTATTATCCATTTATATTACATTATATCATGATTTAATACATTATAATATATATATATATATATATATATATATATATAAAGAAATTATACATTAAGATATATACTTTGAAACTAATTTATTTTATTACATTGTATGACTTTATATATTTAGATATACATAATACCATGTTTATATCTAGTATAATATTATATGAAAATTATGTTATATGTCATACCACTATTATATTATATAGTATTTAATACTTAAACAAACCTAAATAGTTATCCGTATTTTCTTTAACGTAGGATAAACATATTAAAAAAAAACAAAAGACAAGAGTCTTGTCAAGGTATAGCATTTCAAACTATGCTTAAATTTTATGGTTGGGGGCGGTGGGTGGCTCAACCAACACCTTGCCAAAAATTAAGACTCCCTCCTCACTAAGCGTGCTTCTTCCAACCAGCCATAACACCAAAGAGCCACATACTTATTTGTTTATTGCAAAAAGGATCCGTAATCTTCTGTCTCCCCCCTTTTGGTAAAAAAATGCACCATATAATGAATCCAGTTGTTTTTAACTTTTGTATACGGTCGTAGACCGATTAAATCTCATCTTCCAAAAATTGTTTTCTCAATGGTAACATGCCCATATCAAAGTGCGCATAAATTTGAATCTAGTATTGCGGATCTCTTTATACGTCTCCTTAATTAACTCACCTACAAGCATCACAAATTGGACTTTAAGGCATTCAATCCACCGAATCTCTCCATTTCATATTTATTACAGATGATCAGCTAATGTTATAAATCCACCATTGTATTAGCATTACATGACAGAACCTTGTATGATATTGAAGTGTTTGGTATCAATGGACCTCAATGGTGAAGCTAAGTTAATAAAAGATACAGTTCCGGTGAGTCCCCTCGGGATTGCATTCAGTTCTTCCTTGCTTTCATTATCCGTTCAAGCCATATTCGAGTTCGAAAGACCCATGGATGTGTACAGCACCAAGAAGGCCATTAGCGATAGACTTTTGCCACGCAATCCCCGATTTTGCTGTTTAATGGTACGTAGCTTAAAGTAGTTATGCTAAGTATTACCGGATACATAATGTAACTTTATTTTATAGAATATATGACCAAATGATTTTTTTAATGGCGCATATCGAAGAATAAGCATGGAGTTGGTCAGCCCACGCCACTCGGCACCTGCTGTGCAAGGTCGAGGAGGAGGCTACGCACAGCTTCAAGGCAAGAAAGGAAAATGTGTTACCTCCACTATCCTCGGGTGAGCGAGGAATGCATCCATGGCGGGGTCTCGATCACGGCCCACCACAGACGTGCACGATCGTGCCAGCAATGAAAGCAATGCGGTGAAGGAGAAGCCCTTGGGCACTTTCAAAAACAGTTTATCCAACTAAGTTGTTATCGCTTAGTATTGAATACCTCCTCAATTCGGTATTCACCTCCATGAGATATTTTTTATCAAATCGATTAAGGGACAAAGTGAGAGTAATACATGAGAGAGACTGAAGAAATTTATTACAAGAATTTCTTTATCTCACGACCTAGCTTTCATCTTGCGAGGTAGCTCGTGGAAAAGGGATGCACAGAGGTGGATCTATTTCAAATTAGAATATACAACATACAATCTACCTTGCAATTAAATGATCATTTTAGACCTTGGATGTGCCTTAAAATACATATACATACGTAGGTTCTACTACTTATATGCTTACTATTATTTCTTGGTTGTGGTTTGTATTAAAATACTTAGTTAATATAAAGAAATATTAATGATATATTGTTATAAATAGGATTTAATAATATTAAATACATTAGTTGTAATATTACTTAAATATGAATAGTATTTAAAATATTAGTTTAATTATTATTGAAATGTGGGTGATGAACTAAACAAGCTTAGAACTTTCACATTAAAATCTCTTTTACATATTTTAATAGGGCATTTGCATGGGATCTCAATATTTGATTTCCTTTCCTTACTAATTTGCCAATAATTTTACAATGAATTCTTAAATGAAGATAAACATAATGGAGCTAGGACATAAATTACTTCGTTAGCATAATGAAAACTATCTAAAACTTAAGTCATTCCATTAACAATACAAGAATGGAAATACACTAATATTCCAATTTTTCAATACATCTTTTTAAGTAACAAGGTGAAATTCAATACATATCTATTTTTTGTAAATTTCCTAACATTCCACAAAAGAGTCCAACAATGTTTCCATTAAGTTTTAAAGCAAGATCTACTATCATGTCAACAAGATCAACATACTCATGTGAGGTTCCAAGCCAATTAAAGGAGAATAAGTAGATTGTCTTTTTTTTTTTTTAATTTCCATCCACATTACAACCTTACTAATGAAGTTCAAAACAACTTTCCTTCAACATCTTGTTACAACATTTTCTACTTAATGTGGGAACAAAATTTACAATGATGGAAGCTAAAATACAAAACAATATTACATTTTTCCTCCACTCAAGGTGGGTAAAAATACATGGTGGTTTCACATTGTCATCAACAAGGTTCCAATGCTCCAAATATCAACAAGGTGGCTCCTCCATAGTTTGCTTGATTCACAACAAAATAAGGGGAGAGGCAACGCTCTCCTCCCAACCAAGATACCCAATGGAGAAGAGAAGCCATCCACTCCATTGGCCCCCGAGCCCCAACCACATCACAATGGGAGAAAATCCAACTCATGGCAACTACTAGCTTCCACATAACTAAACATAACATTTCACATTCATTCCATAATCCTTCAAAACAAGATCTACAACACAACAAGAGGGAAACAATCACAACAACAAGTCACAAGGCTTATCAAGAAAGCCATAAGAGTAAGACCTATGGGGAGGCCACTTATGCCTCCCAATGGGAATGGGTGCCACCTAAAAGCCTCCAATGCAAAACACAATACCCCTAACAACTCTTATGCCTCCCTCAAGTACCCCTTATCCCTCCATCCACTCTTATGCCTCCCTCAACTCTTATGGCTCCCTCAAAGTAAAACAAGAAGAAAATGCAAGCATTTCTCTTACAAGGTGGGCACCCAACCCAAACTCCCTCCTCAAGAACATGATCTCTTATGCCTCCCTCAAATAAACTCCCCATAGTCTCCTCCCACTCCCAACTTAGGCATTCTACCCATTCCCAACAAGCATTTCAAACAACAACATTCAACACAACATAAATATACATTCACATAACAAAAAAAGAACATAATGCAAACAAAGGTGAAGCTCCTACCTTTCCATGGTAGAGCTTGCTCCAAGTATGAAGTCTCAATCCCTCCAAAGACCAAGCAATCATCCACAAGCTCCAACAAAATTCCCACAAGTATCAACAAGCTCCAAAAATCCACAAACTCTTTCCAAATCCTCTCCTCTCCAAAATACAAAAGACTAAAAATGAAACTTCCAACCCCAAAACAAACAGAGGATCAAATAAATAGAGAAAAGAGAGGGAGGGATGATGTGGCTCCAAGTAGGATGCCACCTCCTTTTCCCTCCACTCCACATCATTTGGTCAACTTCATATTCCAATGCACCATTAATAAGTGGTTGAAATAAAGGCAAGCACCTTACACACTCCAACTAAGCCCACTTCCCCAAAGGACAAAAATTAAATTTGAAAGAAAGTGCAATTAATATTTTTACCCTTTTATCCCCCAAAACACCTAAAAGACCCTAAATTTGGCCTTCCAACCCATAGGTAGGGTTGGCATGGGGTTTTAAGAGGTGTGGGACAAGTTTGACTTGTCCCACAAGCTTTGAAATTTGGCCTCCAAGGCCAAATTCGAGTTTCCCATGTGGGGTAGAGTGTGCTACACTCAAAACTCAAACACACATCAATCCACACAAAATCCAAAGTAAATCAAGCCTAATAAATGAACTCTCTTTGGTCACATCTTTTAATTAGTTTAGGACAATTCAAATTAACTTAATTAAGCCACTACAACCCATGGCTAACAAAGGGGTAAACTCCAATCCAAAGAATATGAATAATAACACAAGTAAAATTTCACTTACTAAGAGCAACACATACCAACATAATAAAAAGAGAAAAATAAAACAAAACAACACATGACCCCTAGGTCACAATTTTCCCATAACCAGATAATTTTAACACACACACAATTACTTGTTGCCATGGTGACCTTAGCTGGATTCTTCTCAAATTCCGATGTGGTTGGTCTCCACTCCCCAATATTGTTGTGAATATAATATACCCGCAGCAATGAGAAAAATACCTCCTCGGCTCGTTGGCCACATTAAAACATTCATGCCAAATATACAATATAATCTAAAATAAACGACACATGATTTACTATCATCTATGCAAGTACGATATCACTTACACTTTCTAGCACATTTCTATTCCACATTTCATTTATGTCAAAACGATCATCACATTAGTCAAATTATCAAGTTCTACTCAATATGATTAAATATACCACATGTCATAATTAAGATAAATAACCCTGTCAAAAGTATACAAATATCGTCATCAAATGTCCACCAGTAAACCATATGCATCATATAAAGATCAAATCAATAACAGTCCAATGTCTATGATATCTACTAGCATGCTAAATCAAGAAGCCATAATAAATCCATAGTGAAGTAATCAGTCTCGAAAACAACAAAACAAAATGGTGTCGAAGGGAAGTGGGCATTACATCCCCCTCCCCTTAGACTCGACTTCCTCCTGGAAGTCACTGAAAAGGTGTGGAAACTGTCCTCGTAGCAAAGTAGCATCCTCCCAAGTAGCTGCAGTCTCATCATACCTGTCCCATTGGACCCGAACCTGATCAATCTCTCTGCCGCGAAGGCCCAGGGTCCTACGATCTAAAATGTGCACGGGCTCCACCATCACCTACCCCTGATCCTGCACCTGCAATGCGGTCCAATCTAGCACATGAGAAGGATCAGAAATATATCTCCTAAGCACAGAAACGTGAAACACATCATGGACGCGAGATAAGCTAGGTGGTAATGCTAGACGATAGGCCAAGGGACCAAGGTGCTCCAAGATCTCAAAGGGACCCACAAACCTAGGAGCAAGCTTAGAACCTTTTCCATAATGGATAGGGCTCTTATGCGGTCTGACATGAAGAAACACCTTCGTGCCTACCTCAAAACTGCGATCTGTCCTATGCTGGTCTGCATACTTCTTCTGTCTATCCTGCACCTCCTGCAATCTCTGTCTGATCAAGGCAACCTGCTGCTCCATGTCCTGTAATAATGCTGGCCCAGGGAAACCCTGTCCTCAATCCTATCCCAACTAAGAGGTGTCCTGCACTCTCTACCATATAAAGCCTGAAAAGGAGCCATGCCTATAGAACTCTGGAAACTATTATTGTAGGCAAACTCCACCAAATACAGATACTCCTCCCATCTCGACTGATGATCCATCACGTACATCCTGAGCATATCCTCCAAAATCTGATTCACCCTCTCTATCTGTCCATCTGTCTCAGGGTGATAAGCTGTGCTGAAATTAATCCTCGTCCCGAGGGCATACTGCATGGTGGTCTAGAAATGGGAGGTGTACAAAGGGTCGCGGTCACAAATGATCTTCCGCGGAATCCCATGTAATCTGACAATCTCATCAAGGTATACTCATGCCACAGCACTTACTTTGTATAGGTGGTCTTCACTGGAGAAAAATGAGCTACTTTCGTCAGTTTATCCACCATGACCATGATGGCGTCGTGATGGTATCTCGACGTAGGTAACCCAACGATGAAGTCCATGGAAATGGTGTCCCACTTCCACTCCGGTATGGCGTGAGGATAGAGAAGGCCAGATGGATGCTTGATGCTCGGCCTTCACCCTCTCGGCACTCTAGACAACAAGTGACATAAACAAAGCTACATCTCTCCGAAGTCCTCTCCAAAAATACAACTATCTCAGGGTGGCGTGCATCTTCTTCACCCCGGGATGGGCTGAATAAGGGTGCACGATGAGCCTCTCAAAATGTCATGTCTCAAGTCTCCATCTCTAGGAACATATATCCGACCTCTGTGTCTAGAGAAGACCATCTTCCTCTAATGAAAATCCATCAAATCTCCCGTCAAGGGGTATCTCGAGACTCAATCTCTGCTCTCTAGCCGCAAGGTAGAAACTATCATGAGAAGCTGCTTTGCAGATCCTACTCCGCAAATATGTGCCCACCGAGGTGGCCATAGCCACATGTCTCCACCTACTCAAGGATCTCGTAACCACATTCTCCTTCCCTTTCACATGCTCTATCTCCATGTCATACTCACGAGTAATTCCATCCAACGCCACCGACGAGTGAGTTGAGATTGGGCTACGTGAAGAGGTGGCGAAGACTCAAGTGATCATCCCCGAGTGTAAATCTCCGGCCAAGAAGAAAATTTCTCCACCGCACTAAGGCATGTACCACCGCTGTAAGCTCAAGGTCATGGGTCGGATAATTGAGCTCATAATATTTGAGTTTGTGAGACTCAAAGGCAACTACCCTACCTTCCCGCATTAACACACCTCCATGTCCTGCCAAGGAAGCATCTGTGCAAACGTAGAACTCACCCTGAGGATCTGGCACTGCAAGAATAGGTGCTCTCGTGAGGCATTCCTTCAGTGTACTGAAGGCCTGCTCACATCTATCTGACCATAAAAACTTCTTCCCTTTCCGCTGAAGGGAAGTGATGGGGTGCGTAATCCGAAAAATCCTGAACAAACCTCCTGTAATACCCTGCTAGACCCATGAAGCTACGCACCTCGGTCACACTAGTGGGTGCTGGCCAATCCATGATGGCTCGAATCTTGGAAGGATCGACTGCGATACCTTCCCCAGAAATGATGTGGCCCAAATACTGCACCTCAGGCTGAAAGAACGCACACTTCTCCAAGTTCCCGTAAAGGCGCTGTTCGCGAAGACACTGAAGAACCTGGCGAAGGTGCTCCTCGTGCTCCTCACGTGTGCGTGAGTAAATTAGAATGTCATCAAGGAAATGAGCACAAAACGATCAAGGAAGGTCCTGAATACCCCATTCATCAAACTCATAAACACTGCGGGGGCATTCGTCAAACCGAAAGGTACCACTGTGAACTCGTAGTGGCCATATCGCGTACGGAATGTTGTCTTGTGAATATCTGTCTCCGCAATCCTGAGCTGATGGTACCCTGACTTAAGATCTATCTTAGAGAAAATCAGGTACTTCATCGATCAAATAAATCATCATCTTGGAAAACGATTCTTGATCCTTTATTCATCGACGATCAATACACAACCGAAGAGATCCATCCTTCTTCTTTACGAAGATCACCGGTGCACCCCAAGGATACACTAGGACGGATTAGGCCTTTCTCTAGAAGGTCCTCAAGCTGCAACTTGAGCTCACATAACTCAGGAGTAGTCATCCGATAGGGTGCTCGTGAGATAGGCTCTGCACCCGGAACTAGATCTATATGGAAGTCGATCTCACGTGGGGGAGGTAATCCCGGTAGCTCCCCTGGGAACACATCAACAAACTCTGATAAGATGGGATGATCATCGAGGGAAGGTCCTCTTGACTCATCCTCTGATCTGTCACTGACCGTAATAGCAAACAACTGACAACCCCGTCGCACACACCGCTTAAGTTGCATAGCGGAGATGGTGCGAATGGATACGACCCTCCTAACTCTTGATATCACTAACTCTACTCCAAGATCATCTATGCAAGCAATAGTCTTATGGTAACAATCCACTCTAGCTCTGTGAGCGGACAACCAATCCATGCCTAAAATGATGCCATAAGATCCTAATGGAAGGATCCGAAGATCAGAAGTAGTGGTGAAGGGTCCCAAATCCACTACACACTCCTTAACTAAGGAGTCTACAGAAATTTTGTCTCTAGAACCCATCTCAACGTCCCAACTACGGCCCTGCCTAACTGCCACCAGCCTACAACGCTCTACTAAGGATGGTGCAATAAAAGAATCAAAAGAACCAGAATCAAATAATATAGAGGTGGAAATACCACCAATACTACCTGTCGTCTCAATCACGACTACTCGGTGCTCGGCTGATGGTTCTCGACCGCTGCGTAGATCCGATGACTCCGTGCCATATCTCCAACAGTAGGCTCTGAGCTCTGCGTCTTACCCTTGTTAGGGTTCTGTGGGCAATCTCTCCAATGATGTCCAACAACACCACAACCATAACAGCTGCCTGGTCCTCTCCAGTGGGAAGCAGCTCCAGCTGGTACTCTAGATGACTGAGATACAGATCCTGATGATCCGGCTATGGACTGCTGAGGTCTCTGCTGACGAGCTCCTGCTGACTGAGCTCTCGCGCACCCTGTGTCCTGATGGGACCCCTAGGAGGAGGCCCCATACTACGTCCTCTCTGCGCATCAAATCTCTGAGGAGGTCGGTAAGGTGGGCGGGTCTGCTGCTGCGGTTGCTGCTTGTGGTGGCCTGAATGAAGCTTGCCCTGAACTCTGTCCACCCCGTGGAGGAGGAACTGACCCCTTCGACCTACCATCCTGCATCTGCTGGATATGGCTCCGAACTCTATCTCTAGCCTGCTATGTCTTCCCCGTGTCTCCTCTGCAATATAGGCCTTCTCCACGGCCTCTGCTAATGTCTGTGGGCAGTGAATGCGCACTGTGCCACCTAAATCCAAGTTCAGGCCCCGGATGAACCTGTGAATCCGTACCTACTCATCCTGCATATAGTCGACGTACTGGAGTAGGTCCAGAAATCGACTCTCATACTCAGCTACTGTCATCGATGCCTGATGGAGGTCATGAAACTCGTCTATCCGCTGCTGTATAAATCTCCTGGGTAAATACCTGCTCCTGAAATGCTCCTCAAACAGCTCCCAGGTAATCGTCTCCGAGTCAACATGGAGCTTCTACTCCTCGGTCCTCCACCAGACTCCTGCTCCATCCTTCAGAAGATGGATTGCAACACGAGCTTTCGTGTTGCTAGTACAAGGGCAGAGCTTGAAGCATCCGCTCAAGCTCACCAACCAGGCCTCTGCCTGAAAACCACCTGTATCACCCGAATAGTGAGATGGTCGTAGCTTCAGGATCTCCCTGATATGGTCTCGGTGACGACGATGACGATCCTAGGTCTCTCTGTATGCTCCTCCCTCTGTCTAGGGCTCCGAGACCTGTCCCTATGTCCTGAGATCCTGTCCCCATGTCCTCTCTGTGGTGACTCTGCCCTAGCCGACTCCGCACGGAAGTTCTCTACCCTGTGCTCCTCGCTGTGTCGAGGGGATGCCTGGGCATCTACTGATGGCTCTAAACTATGTCTTGCAAGTCGTCCTCCCAAGGGCTCTCCGCGTATAGCGGCATTGACATCCTGGAGTGTCTGCAAGATCTGAGGTAGAATGGCTGCTACGGCCTACTCTGGTGGTGGTATATCTAGGTCTATATGAAGAGACCCTCACCCAATCCACGCCTCCTGCATGCATCAAGGTGAGAGTTAGTTCATTGTTCTAGGTCTTGTGCCAGTTTTTCTAAATTTGTTGTTTCCTATAATTATCCACATTATGGTTTTATATATTAAAAGAATCAATCTCAGCACTAGATTAAATGTTCATGTTTCGTGTTTTCGCGTGTGCCCAAGGGTCCGAGTTTTGAACCCCGGATCTGATACCAAAATTTAACGCCCGGTAAAAAAAACCACAAAGACTCAAGAACAACCTAGACTTGGTTAGAAAAATTATGGAATTTTTTTTTTTTTTGAAGGGTGTGCCCGCATACAGGCTCGAAACTACAATTGTCACGATAATGCTTCAAGGTCAATGATATTTAAATTTATCTCATTCAACATTTCACTAAAGTTAAGAAGGGTCATCTTTCGAGTTAATTAGTCTAATGTCTAATAATATCATAATAACAATATTTCTAGATGTTAACCTTAGAGTATGATATAATTTATTATGAAATGAATACACTAACCACTCAATTTTTATTTTTATTTTATTATCCATTTATATTACATTATATCATGATTTAATACATTATATATATATATATATATATATATATATATATATAAAAATTATACATTAAGATATATACTTTGACACTAATTTATTTTATTACATTGTATGACTTTATGTATTTAGATATACATAACACCATGTTTATATTTAGTATAATATTATATGGAAATTATGTTATGTGTCATACTACTATTATATTTTATAATATTTAATACTTAAACTAACCTAAATAGTTATCCGTATTTTCTTTAACGTAGATAAACATATTAAAAGAAAAGCAAAAGACAAGAGTCTTGTCAAGATATAGCATTTCAAACTATGCTTAAATTTTATGGTCAGGGGTGGGTGTCTCAACAAACACCTACCAAAATTTAAGACTCCCTCCCTCAAATGCAACCAGCTCTCCCCGCTGGGCAGCATACTTATTTGTTTATTGCAAAAAGGATCCGCAATCTTCTGTCTCCCCCCTTTTGGTAAAAAAATGCACCATACAATGAATCCAGGTTGTTTTTTAACTTTTGTATACGGTCGTAGACCGATTAAATCTCATCTTTCAAAAATTGTTTTCTCAATGGTAACATGCCCATATCAAAGTGCGGATACATTTGAATCTAGTATTGGCAGATGTCTTTATACATCTCCTTAATTAACTCACCTACAGGCATCACAAATTGGACTTTAAGGCATTCAATCCACCGAATCTCTCCGTTTCATATTTATTACGGGATGATCAGCTAATGTTATAAATCCACCATCATATTAGCATTACACGACAGAACCTTGTATGATATTGAAGTGTTTGGTATCAATGGACCTCAATGGTGAAGCTAAGTTAATAAAATATATAGTTCCGGTGAGTCCCCTCGGGAATGCATTCATTTTCTTCCTTGCTTTCATTATCCGTTCAAGCCATATTCAAGTTCGAAAGACCCATGGATGTGTATAGCACACCAAATTGGTGCGAAAGAAGGCCATTAGCGATAGACTTTTGCCACACAATCCCGATATTACTTGTTTAATGGTACATAGCTTAAAGTAGTTATGCTAAGTATTACTGGTACATAATGTAACTTTATTTTATAGAATATATGAGAAAATGATTTTCTAGGTTAATGGAAGATGGAGGATAAGCATGGAGTTGGTCCACCCACGCTTTCGGTTCTACGGCCGCCGCGAACTGGCATAGGGAGGCTACAAACGAAGCTTCAAGCGAGCAAGGAAAACGTGTTACCTCCACTATCCTTGGGTGCTTACGAGGTGCATCCATGGCGGGGGTCTCATGTGATCACGCCTACCATAGATGGCGAGCAGTGCAGAGTCAGAGTCACGGCGAAGGAGAAGCCCTTAGGGTGCTTTCAACAAATAGGTCATCTAACTAAGTTGTTATTTGCTCAAGATCGAATACCTCCTCGAATTCGGGATTCGCCTCCATGAGATATTTTTATCAAATCGATTAAGGGACAAAGTGAGAGTAATATGAGAGACTGAAGAAATTTATTACAAGAATTTCTTTTCCGAAACCTAGACTTCGTCTTATGAGGTAGCTCGTGGAAAAGGGACACACAGAGGTGGATCTGTTTCAAATTAGAATATACAAGTACAATCTTGATCACCTTGCAATTAAATGATCATTTTTACAGACCTTGGACGCCTAAAAATACATATACATACATAGGTTCTATTGCTTATATGCTTACTATTATTTCTTGGTGCGTTTGTATTAAAATACTTAGTTAATACAAAGAAATATTAATGATATATTGTTATAAATAGGATTTAATAATAGTAAATACATTAGTTGTAATATTACTTAAATATGAATAGTATTTAAAATATTAGTTTCCTTATTACTGAAATGTGGGTGATGAACTAAATAAGCTTAGAACTTTCACATTAAAATCTCTTTCTACCTATTTTAATAGGGCATTTGTATGGGATCTCAAGTATATTTGATTTCCTTTCCCTTACTAATTTGCCAATAATTTTACAATGAATTCTTAAATGAAGATAAACATAATGGAGCTAGGACATAAATTACTTCGTTAGCATAATGAAAACTATCTAAAAACTTAAGTCATTCCATTAACAATACAAGAATAGAAATACACTAATATTCCAATTTTTCAATACATCTTTTTAAGTAACAAAGTGAAATTCAATACATATATATTTTTTGTAAATTTCCTAACATTCCACAAAAGAGTCCAACAATGTTTCCATTAAGTTTTAAAGCAAGATCTACTATCATGTCAACAAGATCAACATACTCATGTGAGGTTCCAAGCCAGGTTAAAGGAGAATAAATAGATTGTCTTTCTTTCATCTTTTAATTCCATCCACATTACAACCTTACTAATGAAGTTCAAAACAACTTTCCTTCAACATCTTGTTACAACATTTTCTACTTAATGTGGGAACAAAATTTACAATGATGGAAGCTAAAATACAAAGCAATATTACATTTTTCCTCCACTCAAGGTGGGTAAAAATACATGGTGGTTTCACATTGTCATCAACAAGGTTCCAATGCTCCAAATATCAACAAGGTGGCTCCTCCATAGTTTGCTTGATTCACAACAAAATAAGGGGAGAGGCAATGCTCTCCTCCCAACCAAGATACCCAATGGAGAAGAGAAGCCATCCACTCCATTGGCCCCCGAGCCCCAACCACATCACAATGGGAGAAAATCCAACTCATGGCAACTACTAGCTTCCACATAACTAAACATAACATTTCACATTCATTCCATAATCCTTCAAAACAAGATCTACAACACAACAAGAGGGAAAACAATCACAACAACAAGTCACAAGGCTTATCAAGAAAGCCATAAGAGTAAGACCTATGGGGAGGCCACTTATGCCTCCCAATGGGAATGGGTGCCACCTAAAAGCCTCCAATGCAAAACACAATACCCCTAACAACTCTTATGCCTCCCTCAAGTACCCCTTATCCCTCCATCCACTCTTATGCCTCCCTCAACTCTTATGGCTCCCTCAAAGTAAAACAAGAAGAAAATGCAAGCATTTCTCTTACAAGGTGGGAACCCAACCCAAACTCCTCCTCAAGAACATGATCTCTTATGCCTCCCTCAAATAAACTCCCCATAGTCTCCTCCCACTCCCAACTTAGGCATTCTACCCATTCCCAACAAGCATTTCAAACAACAACATTCAACACAACATAAATATACATTCACATAACAAAAAAAAACATAATGCAAACAAAGGTGAAGCTCCTACCTTTCCATGGTAGAGCTTGCTCCAAGTATGAAGTCTCAATCCCTCCAAAGACCAAGCAAATCATCCACAAGCTCCAACAAAGTTCCCACAAGTATCAACAAGCTCCAAAAATCCACAAACTCTTTCCAAATCCTCTCCTCTCCAAAATACAAAAGACTAAAAAATGAAACTTCCAACCCCCAAAACAAACAAGAGGATCAAATAAATAGAGAAAAGAGAGGGAGGGATGATGTGGCTCTAAGTAGGATGCCACCTCCTTTTCCCTCCACTCCACATCATTTGGTCAACTTCATATTCCAATGCACCATTAATAAGTGGTTGAAAGAAAGGCAAGCACCTTACACACTCCAACTAAGCCCACTTCCCCAAAGGAAAAAATTAAATTTGAAAGAAAGTGCAATTAATATTTTTACCCTTTTATCCCCCAAAACACCTAAAAGACCCTAAATTTGGCCTTCCAACCCATAGGTAGGGTTGGCATGGGGTTTTAAGAGGTGTGGGACAAGTTTGACTTGTCCCACAAGCTTTGAAATTTGGCCTCAAGGCCAAATTCGAGTTTCCCATGTGGGGTAGAGTGTGTTACACTCAAAACTCAAACACACATCAATCCACACAAAATCCAAAGTAAATCAAGCCTAATAAATGAACTCTCTTTGGTCACATCTTTTAATTAGTTTAGGAAATTTCAAATTAACTTAATTAACCCACTACAACCCATGGCAAACAAAGGGGTAAACTCCAATCCAAAGTGTATGAATAATAACACAAGTAAATTTCACTTACTAAGAGCAACACATACTAACATAATAAAAAGGAAAAATAAAACAAAACAACACATGACCCCTAGGTCACAATTTTCCCATAACCAGATAATTTTAACACACACACAATTACTTGTTGCCATGGTGACCTTAGCTGGATTCTTCTCAAATTCCGATGTGGTTGGTCTCCTCCCAATATTGTTGTGAATATAATATACCTGCAGAACAGAAAATACCTCCTTCGGCCTGTTGGCCGCATTAAAACATTCATGCCAAATATACAATATAATCTAAAATAAACGACACATGATTTACTATCATCTATGCAAGTACGATATCACTTACACTTTCTAGCACATTTCTATTCCACATTTCATTTATGTCAAAACGATCATCACATTAGTCAAATTATCAAGTTCTACTCAATATGATTAAATATACCACATGTCATAATTAAGATAAATAACCCTGTCAAAAGTATACAAATATCATCATCAAATGTCCACCAGTAAACCATATGCATCATATAAAGATCAAATCAATAACAGTCCAATGTCTATGATATCTACTAGCATGCTAAATCAAGAAGCCATAATAAATCCATAGTGAAGTAATCAGTCTCGAAAACAACAAAACAAAATGGTGTCGAAGGGAAGTGGGCATTACTTCTCATGTGTATGGTACATTATTTTCTGCTCTCTTTTAATGAGTTCAGTATAGCTCTGCTAATTGTAATTACATCTTTGTAAAAAATCTCATGTCCATTTTGTTGTTTTTTTTTTGCCCTCTTTCAACCTATTGAACTGTAAGTTATATTTGTGATAGCGAGTAGTGTATATCTGCCCAAATGTCAGTGCTTTACTTGTCAGATATGATGAAAGTATTTATATTTGTGGGAGTATTATCACTACTAATTACCAGTTGTAGCTATTACCGAAATCAATTGATAAAATTAGCACAACTTAAATGGAGACAGTTATAAACCACAACCCTATTCTCCCTAGTTTTGTCTTTTGCGATCACAAAATATGAGCTTTATTAATATTATGTTGCAAGTTTGTTTTCTTAGAGTTATGATTGTTAAGCTAATTAAAATCATAATTTATCTTGGTTCTTTTTAAAGATTAATATTACCTAACTGTAACATTGTTATAATAATAACAAATCGTGTTATTTTAATTTATGATAATCTATTTTAATTGATTAGAATGTTCATTAAAAATTTTGGAACCTTTTCCCGTGATCTCAACTAGAGAATATATATGATAGATTATCCATGTTCATGCAAAGTAATAGAAAAATTACTACTACTTAGCAGTAAACTTAAGAGTTGAATATTTTTAATTTACCAGGATTTTTTAACCTTAAACTGTGCAGTGTTCCTTATTGTACAAGAAATTTCTAAATTCCTGAGACATAATGTGCATCGACTCAGGATGGATCACAAAATTTTTGACACGCTAAAGAATTCTATTTTATTTTATCAAATCTAGTGGCCATTAGGAGTTGGGAGCCTGTATTGGAAAGTACTTGGGCTTCCAGTTGAAAGGCATTTTATGAAGGAAAGTCGAGTTTTTTTGGCTTGGTAAGGACTAAAAAGAGCAGCCAAGTATCAATAGTTTTAGATCCCACTAAAAATTATATAACCCCTCAAATAAAGAATAAGAGAAAAATAATCCATTAAAAGTTTAGGGCACAGATCATTGGATTTTCTAAAAATTATCAATGCTTACAGAAAAACAGTTTAGCAAAATAGTTGTGTACATAATGTTGAATAAGAGCTATAAAAAACATTAATCCTTACCTTCAACAAAAAAATCCGAGTCTAGAAACCTTCTCCCTTCTCCTACTTCTGCAAATTTCTGCAACATAAGTGAATACGAGTTTCAAATGTATTTGAAATGTTTTTTTAGGTTTACACCATAAATCATGGAAAATATTGTGGAAGATGGACACGGGGAAAGACTACTAAAAGTTGAATCCCATAAATTATGGATAGACTCGAGTTGGACAGATAGATACTAAAACTAAACTTACAGTTATCATTAAGTAATAACTAATATTTATAAATACTAGTTTTAGTGATCATGAATCAAACAAATAATATTAATGTTGAGAAAAGTATGCTCAATAATATAAATAATAAATAATTAAATATTTATAATAATTTATTATAAAATAAAAATTGAAATATATAAGATTTTATATTTATGGATTTTTTCTAATGATAGTTTTTACTAATAAATAATGATAGTGGTTTAGTATTAATGGTATTAGTTATATTTTTATTTTTATAATAATGATTATACCTCAAGGATGTTTTAAATGATTAAAGTATAAATGTTATAAAAACCACAAACTTAAGTCATAAAATTATTTTTCTACATTTTATATACATATTTTATGTGGAGTTATCTTTAATATTTTCATAAATTTCTAAAGAAATTAAATTTTAATTGTGTTGGCTTCTTATTAACAAATAATTAAACCATTAAATTTGGCATTAATTCTATAGAGTTATATTTTATTAATGTTATATACAAATTATTTATATATTTATAAAATTATGCATTTATAATAGTGAAATAGTATTAAATACTAAGAGTTATCATTTTTAGTCTTTATAATTAATATATAATTATTTGAAATTTTGTAGATTATAAAATGCCTACTAGTTCCAGTGATAGTGATTCTAGTGGTGGTCCTCAACCCTACACTAGTGATTGGTATGAGCAAAGTATATATTGTGAATGCTTCAAATGTAAAGGGCGCAGAAGATGGAGACGTTCTATAGTTATTTCTCACTTGAAATTAAATGGTCATATGGAGCCTACTAACATGGTATGTATGGAAATTTTATTTTACTTGTCTTGTTTCCAGTTATGTGGCATTATTTACTTTCACCTTCTCCTTGCCAAATTATTTAGTAATATAAAATATTTTTGTAGGTTCCCAATATTGTTATTCCACCTAGTACAACTAATACACATGTGGAAAACATAAACGATAACGACATAATGAATGATGAAGTTCCAAACATGGATCCATCTATTGATGGTTTTCTTCATGACATTTTCACTGAAAAGGACTCTGAATTGAATGAAATGGCAAGGAAAATGTTGTATGAAAATGTAGATATATCTGTATTATCAACAATATTTTTGTTATTGAACATAAAGGCTATATTTGGGTGGTCAGACACTAGCTTTACTGCTTTGTTGAGGTATGAAAATTTAATAACTAAAAATTACGTTTCTTGAAATTTCCCTATATAGACAATGTTAATCATGTTTTATGATGATTTCATACATAAAATTTTCATATTATTTGATTCAAATTGATTCGTGTGTTCTTTTCATGTAGAGTTCTTTATGCCAAGGTTCTTCCGAAGGGTAATCATCTTCCTCAATCCTACAAGGAAGTGAAACACTCTTTAAAAAATATAGGATTGAACTATAATGTTTACCATGCATGTCCTAATGATTGTATGTTATACTATGGTGAGAAAGAATCATTACAAGAATGTGATGTATGTCATACTAGTAGATATGAGCATCAAGGTGTTGTTGAGTCAAAAACATTTCCTCGGAAAGTTCTTCGCCATTTTCCTTTAATTCCTCAACTCAAGCAAATGTTTAAATGTAAAGAATTAGCAAAGTTCATGGGTTGGCATTTTGAGAATAGAAGCAATGATGGAACCTTACGAACAGTAGGGGATGGCAAGGCATGGAAAGAAATTGATGAGAAATGGCTAGATTTTTCACGTGAGAAATGAAATGCTAGAATTTCAATAGCTATGGATGGGATTAATCCATTCTCAATTCAATCATCGGGATGGTCTACATGGCCAGTAGTTGCAATCCTCAATAATATCCCACCATGGATGGCGATAAAGAAGGAACATATAATGTTGACTCTAATTATTCCAGGTGATTAACCTTCCTAACTTATATCTTTGATTTCTTTAATGTCATATGAAATATAAAATTTATAAAAATATCTAATTATTTTTAACTTATTTATGGTTATAGGAAAGTATCAAGTACGTAATATGGATGTATATTTGAGACCCCTCATTGATGAGCTTAAACAATTATGGGTGGGATTTGAAATGCATGACATATCAAGGCCTATTGGGAGGAGAGATTTCTTCTTTCGAGGCATGATGTGTTGGACCATTCATGATGCCCCAGGGTTATCTTTATGTTGTGGTTAGTGGATATATAATATATTTTTGAAATTTAATATTGTGAATAGTTTTATAATTGTTGAAAATACTTGAAATATTATATTGACATAATTGTATAACATGACTACAGGTATTCAAACAAAAGGGAAAGTTGGGTGTCCATCATGTGGATTTCAAACAATTGTGAGACACTCAAAACACTTAAAGAAGGATATATACTATGAATATAGACAATTCTTGCCTATTAATCATCCATATAGAGTAAGAAAATGAAATGATTTTAACACGAAACCAGTAAGAGAACCTATTCCAAAGGTTTTGACTCCAAATGACTGGTATATTGCTTATCATGATGGTGGAGGTGAGGAAAAATATATATATATGTTTGATACTTTCAAAACTAATATTGATTATAACACTAATTTATAATTGTTTTCTTTGTGTGAAGAACAACTACCCCCAGCATGAAAAGGTACTCAATATTTTATGAACTTGAGTATTATAGGAGTATGCCCATTGTACACCTACTTGATGTTATGCACATTGGATGCAATGTATCGAGATCACTATGGAATCTTATCATTGGAAAAAAGGAAGATGGAATACGGTTGAGGAAAGACCTTGAAGTGAGTAAAGTCATGCGTCCTTTATGGCCAAATCCTGATGATAACACATTCCTCTTCTCCTTGGAGATTGAGCACTGAGGAGAAAAATCATATCAATGAAGCCATAAAGAAAATAAGGTTCCCTACAGGTTATGGTGCCACAATCAAGAATTGTTTCTCTAGAGGAAAAATGAGGATCTTATAGGACTAAAAACACATGATTGGCACAACCTGATTAAGGTGAGGTTTATATTTAAAGTAAAAATGCTATTATTTTCTTCAAATTTAATTGAGATAATTAATTTATATATCTAGATAACAAATGTACACTTCTTTGTGACAGGTTATACTTCCCATTGTTATTCCAAGAACCTTTGATCGAAATATAACCAATGTTATATATTTCTTATCAAAATATATCAGGTAAGCATAAAATATTTAGTTCTATCTAATATATCTTTTATATACAATTATAAATTATTTATAACTCAAAATTAATGTTAGTTAAACATTATATTTCAGGTTTCTGTCCTCAAAAGAGATTAAAATGGAAGACCTTATTTATTGGAAGGAGAAAGCACCTATATTAATGTGTACACTTCAAAAGTATCTTCCTACTGTATATTTTGATCCACAAGTCCATTATCTCATACACCTTGTTAATGAGATAGAATATTGTGGTCCAGTCGCATCAAGATCAATGTGGCTTGTTGAGCATTTAATGAAGGTAATGAAGCATTTTGTGTGACAAAAGGCTCGACCAGAGGGTTCTATTGCAGAGGGTTACATCACATTCAAAGAAATGGTGAATGTTAGTTCTAATTACTTACCGATTTTCATTCTAGTATGCAAAGCATTCGGGGTTCTTCTCAACCAGATATACTAACAAGTGAAGTACTACAAGGAAAAGGGAGGTTAAGAAAAGTGTGAGGTATGCATCATGGTTTATAAAATATTTAGTGGTTATATAGTTTATCCTTTATATATCCTTATATTAATTTTAATAATTTAATAAATTTCACTTACAGATGGAAATGAGTATGAGAAAATACACCTCTATGTTGCTCATCATGTAAAATGCATGGATAAATGGATAGATCTATACAAATCAAAGAAGGAAGAAGCTGACACAATTGCATATAGAAGAGCATCTAGAAGGATTGGATCCATGAGTCGAGTCCCACAGTTACCTGAAAATCATAAAAATACATGGCCGATAAATGCCCATGGGATTGGTTGAGAGATAATATTATTCAAGAAAGTAAAAGAGATCCTCTTAATATATCAAGGGAAGAACTAGAAATAGTAAATGGAATAAATCTAGGGAAGGTATGTGCATGCTTATATTTTATTTCCTTTTAAATTCTATTCAAATAAAAAATGTATTGTAATCAAGGTTTAGGAATAAGTTATTAACATTGTAGTGTAAATATTTTATTTTTCTAGGTGAGACATTACAAATCAATGTGGGCATATGGTAAGCACTTTTGAATTGAGAAGATGGATAAGCTTAGGCGTACATTTGATTGTGGTATATCAGCATATTTTGATGTGGTGGATTCTAGTGAAATTGAAACAAAGATGAAGTACTATGGAATTTTGGAGGACATTATGGAACTTGACTTTAGGACCTTTAGGAAGGTTATATTTCTAGTCAAGTGGTTTTCATTGATTGAGAAAGGAAATAATAAAACAATTTATATGCATAGAAATGGTTTTCCTATGATTAAAACATCAGATTTTATGCACACAAATGAGCCATATGTATTCCCAGAGCAATGTGAACAAATTTTTATCATCCAAGATATGCAAAATCAAAATTGGTCTTTTGTCATAGAGCACAATCCAAGGTGGAATCGTCATGCATCATTTTTAAACAAAAATAATGTTGATAATGCATGAGGATGGAACACATAGTACTGAGGAAGTTGAAATAATGGACGATATAGGAGAACATGTACAGGAACAAGAATTAGAACATGTTGAGAACACATATGAAGATATACAAGAAGAAGAAGGTCAAGAAGAGTGTGATGGAGAACAAAATGGGGAGACAGAAAGCATAGGTGATGAATATGATCCAACAATTTATGATAATCTTGTGGATGATGATATCATGGATGAGAGAGAAGACTCTGGGATAAATTTGTTTATTGATTTAGGAGAATTTGATGTTAGTTCAGAGCAATATCAAGAGTTGGCTCAAGATGAATTTGATGTTTATCATGAAGACATGCAAGATGAATGATCAATAATAAGTTTCATAAATTTGTATTGTATTTTTTTTTCTTTGATAAATTTGAACACATAATTTAAGTATTCTATTATTGACTTCCTCCAACACGTTTTGTATAAAATATTATTTTTATAGATATTTATCAATAATTATATGAAACCTTATTAGTTTTATTTATTAATGTATTAAAAATTATTTAAAATGAACTATGAAATTATATATATATATATATATATATATATTATGGATTGAAAATATAACTATAATAATATAATTAAATAATATTAAATAAATATATAATTTATTTATTTTAACTTATATTAAACTTTGTAACACAATTTTTCAAAAATGATATTAACTAGTTATTACTATTAAACTTAATTATGTTATAATTCAATGTAAAATTTATATAAATTATTAAACAAATTATACATACATATGTATATATATATATATATGTATATATATATATATATATATATGTATATATGTATATATATATATATATGTATATATGTATATATATGTATGTATATATGTATATATATGTATGTATATATGTATATATATGTATGTATATATGTATATATATGTATGTATATATGTATATATATATGTATATATGTATATATATGTATGTATATATGTATATATATGTATATATATATATATATATGTATATATATATATATATATATATATATATATATATATAGTAATTAAATATTACATTAGTCCTTTTGAAATATGTGAAATCAAGTACTTCACTTAATTTTTTGAATTTCATATATGTCTTTTTAAAATATGTAAGCAAATTTAAATTTTGGGTAATGTGGAATTTTCAAAGTATTTAATGTGGAATTTAACAATTAATATAATTTTATCTTGAAGTTGTCAAAATTTTCTTTATGAATAATTGTGGTGGATAATTTTGTGATAAATTTTATTTTAATTATTTAATAAAAATGTGGATTTTCTATGAAGAAGGTTTGGAGATGTAATTTCTCTACAAATTAGAATCAATAAAATTAAATTGTAGAACATCCACAATTTTATAGAGATGCTACAAGTATTTATAATTCTTCTAAATTGTGGCAATTATATGGAATAATTGTGGAACAATTATTTTATAAAAAAATGTGGAATTTCTATAATAAAAGTTTGAAGATGTGATTTTTCTACAAATTATAAACAATATAAATATACTATAGAAAATCCACAATAATTAAAAAACAATAACTAGATTATCATAGAGATGCCATAATTATTCTACAATTATGCCAAATTGTGGAAATTTTGTAGAATAATTGTGGTAAAAAGTGCTTGTTTGTTGTAGTGAATATTATGACAATCAAATCTTTAATTATATCATTGTTTAAATAATGCAATATAAAATTAGTTGAACATGTGGAACACTCGATAATGCTTCATGGCTTCAGAAAAAGACTCTATATATATGATAGATGAGAATAATAGCCACGACTCTTTGTAGCATATGTAATTTGTATAAATTTGAGAGTAGATACATTATATAGGTGTAGGAGTATGTGTGAATATGTATAAATGTGATTAGAGAGTTTAAAGTAAATTTTATACTTAGTGAATTATAAGTAGCGTGTTAAGTTGGAATTTGAGAGTATATGTATTGAGTTGTATCTATAATATAAACAAGATATTTGAATATTGATTTATATAAATAAAATGGATTTATATTAGGGAAATCTGTGTTCTTGAGTTATTTTACTTGTTTTTTTGGTTATATTGCATATGTTGAAATCATAGACCTACTTCAGATTTTTTTGCTTATGTGTTAACCATTCATCTTAAATAATCATATCCACCTCTTTGCACATCACATATATAGGGAAAATAGAATATAATAAACTAACAATCACATATAATTATGTAATTATTTGGTGTTTGATCCAAGATCTAGTTAACTAATGTGTAGGGGTGGATACACACCACTCCTTTGGATGCTTGCATTCGTCTTGAACTAGAAAATTGATGGGATGATTTTTTTAAAATTATACAATATGACGTAAAAATCATATGAAATAATTACATAGAGGTTGCAAATGATTCATTTAGGCAATTCATTGGGGAGTTATATTCATACTACATTAACATTTTATTGCCTTGGATTATGAAATTATGAAAATAATCTTATTGATGCATAATTAGATTACAAGATCTAACTCATTAGGATAAAGAGAATTTTCCAAACCTTTAAACATTATATATACCTTGGACTTGCGTTATTGGATAATGTGTTTTTCACCAAAATTGCCTTGTTTATTTTTTAAATGAGAAATTTAAGGTTGAAAAAGCTTTAACAACAAGAAACAAAAATTTATAAAAATATAGGATGATCTAAAAAATATATGAACTTTAAAAGAAGGTTTAGAATGATGATAAGGGAAATAAATGGAAAAGAATGAATTGAAGAAAATTCATAAAAATGTTTGTTGAGATCACATCAAACAACATTAGTTTTAAAATTAGGAGGATAAGAAAGGATTAGAGGAAAAGAAAATAAGTTAGGAATAAGAGAGTATGAAGAGAGGGAAGAATAAGATTATATCGTAAGCTGAGAAAAGAATTGAAATTTAAAGATGGGCATGCTTGGTATAAAATATGAGATTTAATAGAAGAAAAGGAAAATCAAAACCAAATGATAAAAAATAAAGATCGGAAAGAAAACAGATAATGTGATAAATTGATTTTAAAATAGATAAAAAGTGGAGGTCGATGAGATGCATTCTCGTAAACTTTGGAACAAGGACTGCGATTCATGTGGACCTATAAATAGAGGATTCAAAACATACATAGAAACCAACAAATAAATAAATTATAAAATAATTAGATGATACTCAAAAGATATATTTTTGCTCACTACAAAAAAAAATAGAAATATACATTAGGGAACCTAGTCATAAATAGTAGATCGACGCAGGAGGCTTGTATAGCACAAAGGAGTTTTCAGTGGATATATATTGAATAGTGAATAAGATGGTGGGAGTTCTAATAGTGGGAAAGTCAATAACATTGGGATATGAAGACTAAAGAGATTATTTCCGTCCAGATAGACTTAGTTTAATTGAAAAGGAGTATTATCATAACAGAGATATATGTAGAGTAGGGGTTAATAGAGGAAGTAATGAGGGAGAAGAGACTAAAAGTTACCGACATAGTAGGGGTTAATAGAGGAAGTAACAAGGGAGAAGAGATGAAAAGTTATTGACATATACTGAAGTCTGTTTAATTCCCTAGGAAACTTAGGCAGTTGCCTAGGGTGCATAATGGGGAGGTGGTGCCAATTTTTTTTTGCTTAGGTTGGTATTTCAGGAAAATTAAAAATGATAAAATTTACCAGCATTCATATTTATTCATGTAGCTGATTCATATTTATTCATGTAATTGAATTCTATAAAGATGTAAGAAAATTATGCATCCTGACAAAAGTATATGTGATTGAGATTAAATTGATGGAAGAGTAGGTCTGTAGGACATGATAGAAATTCATTAAGTATAATCTATAGCTATTAAATTACATTAAATATCAACCTAAAGGGCTGAGCCGCTAAGGGAAATTTAAAGTGAATTTTTATAAAACTTGAGGATTAGCATTTAACAATAGGGTGATTGGAAAATTCCAAATCTATTTCCGATTCAAGCTTTGTAGGAAATTTTAAAGTTTAGATTTTATTTTTAGTTCATTCTAATTTATAACAAACTACTTCGACTTAATTTACAAACAAAGGTATCTACTAGAGTAATACTTTAGCATATTAATATGACAAATTTCTTTCACATTTATACTTTCCCTTATACGGTATATTATTTTCTAATTGATTGTATGCATTTAAAATTACACTATAATTTTAAAAAAAAAAATTACCCGATCGAGGGAGGGGGAGGACATACACTTTGAGTATTGCCTATGTCACTCAAAACCTTAATCCAGTATTGGATAGACTGAATAGAGAAATCAATTTGAAGGGTGGTTAATGCGAAGAAAGAGAAACATAGTATTGAACAATAACAAGGGACAACAAAGAAATAGGAAAGGATTGACAGTTTCATAAAAAAATATACAAATTTATAGTAAAATAAGAAGTGATAAGAGAGGATAAATATAAGATAAAGAAGATAGACATTATCAAGGATGTGAAACTACGTTAAGGTGTATTACGATATTGAAATATAGTGAGGTGATAGGAAACAACACTCCTCACCCCGAATTGGAATTGGAAGAAAATGATTGACAAAATGATTACTTAAGATGAAAGATTATACTTTATACCATTACAAAAATTGAATTAGAAACTATTTGAAGAAGTAGATTTAGGATATTAATAAAAATATAGTTAAAAAAATAAAGGAGAGGAGATAAAATGACGAGAAGAAGTAATTAGAGTTAACAAACAATTAAGCAAAATATATTTAAAAAAACTAAAAGAGATAAGGGAAGAACTAGATTGTATCAAATATCATTTCGAATAGAGAAATAAAAGATAGTAGTAAAGTACAACACACAAAATAGTTAAATATGTTAAAATGAAAGATAAAAAGTGGGCCAAAAGCTAAGGTGTTGGAGGATCATCTATGGTTTTTAGATCATCCAGAAAATTAACAACACTATAGATTCACAATTGAAAATATTTAACTTAAGGGTACATTCAAAGAGTATACATTCAAATGGTACATAAAATTACCCCAACACATACTCGAGACACAAGAGAAAATATGAAAATATTTGAAGATAATTTTGAGTTACACCAATGTACCAAGAGAATGTGTATGTAAGATGTGGGAGTTAATATAAAATTAAATATTTATATCAAAGGTTTAAAATATTAGTTGAGAAATTGGATGATTCATTAATGGAAAAATAATTAATTCAATGGTTTTTTTAAGAATTATTTCCTTGTTTAGCATAATTTATAGATCGAACACTAGTCTACATTTTTAATAGATTCCTTGAAATTGATATATACTAGAGGAAGAAACCATGATAACAATAAAACTACAAAAATTAAAACAAGAGTTGTTGTAGTTAATACAAAGGTAAGAAATTCAGATGAAATTAGAAGGACTAATTCAATACTAAAATCCACAAGTAGAAACAAGATGTGGTGTATCGAATATTTTTATGAGGGACATAATCATATTCAATGTATGTATATCAAGGATCGATAAGGGTAACGAGAAAAACATCAACAATAAACTATCATAAAAGACAACTTATGGTGTGATATATGTAGATTATAGGACCAAAATAACTACTAGTTGTGCCCATTAATAATGGTTTCACCCCATCAATTAAATGATGTATTATATACTATATATCTCATTTAATAATTATCAACATAATTTTCCACCTATCGATGCAATGGAAGATATGAAGTAACATAGAGCTAGGTTATTTGCCATCATTAAACAACCACTCAAACACATATCATAAGTATCCCCATATGTTTTAATAATTCCATCTAGTCCGATTACACAAGAGACCCCATGATTTCAAGTATCACATACCACACAACAAAATGTGTCATCCATACCCATCCATGAAACAAATATAAAATTATAATAGGCTATACCCACAAAATAAGGTTGGTGATTACCAATGAGAAGGATTTAATAATATGACAAGATATCACAAATAAAAATAATGGAAATTTATATAAATGATGTGGTTGAAAAAAATAGAGGAGGTTGTATATATAGTTATAAAGGAGGAAAATAAAGAAGAAAAGGAAACCAATGTTGTTAAGGAAAAATATATCAAAATAACTATGGAGATGGTTATTGAGATAATCAATTTGTAAATAATGGGTATCATTAGAGAATATAGAGTTTAATTTTGACATGCTATAGATATGAAAAATAAGGAGTATTACAAAAAATACACATAACCTAAACCCAATACACGTGGAACTAGACCTACCACCCCCAGATCAGGCAAAGAGTAACTATTCTCGCCACAAATATCAGATGCTACAGAGGTTATCACGCTATACATGGAGGATTGTTAGGAGGGAAACCTTGCCAAAAGGACAGAGAGCTATCTCGTGGAGTTTTGTTCACCTTCACGTCACAGTGCGGAGGAGAGGGAAGATAACTCCCACGTGGATTCAATTAGACACGAGTTACCTCCTAGGGAGCTCGAGACATTGAGATGTGATGCACAGAGACATGTCTAGGAGCCCTAGGATGAGATTTGACTAGGTTGAGAGGCCTAGATGGAGACACTCATCTGCAAATGGAGCACATTAGATAGATAGTGAATTTGCACCCACCTCATTTTCCTTGAGAAACAAGTGGATTTCAGGCCGAGGCGTGGTTGGTTAGCTTGAGTGGATGCTTCAAGATATTCCCTTGTTATAGAAACATGAAAGCTTGTGTTTCCATCCACCTTCTTAGAGATAGAGGTGGAGTATGGTGGAGAACGAGGAGCGAAGCTCCATGTCGATTAAGAGACAGCTTACTTGGGAGCTCTTCATGGAGTGTTTCAGAGAAGATATATTTCTCGAGAGGTTCATTTAGTAGCGGATTGATGAGTTCCATGATCTACATCAGCCTCCATGATGGTAGCAGAGTATGAGGGATGGTTTCTAGATCTACTTCAGTATGTAGACTACATGAAAGATGACAAATTTTGAGTTCATAGGTTTATCGTGGCTTAATCTTGGACTTGGGTGGGACAGTGTGCTTTCATTTCCCACATATGTTATCGAGGTCGTGGAGAAGGCCTATATTACAGAGGAAACAGGGGAACACTCAAAGCAAGAATGTGATATAGTGAGGAGCCACATATAGAAGCCTCGGGATAGTAGATTGAGGGGATCAACTCCTCCTCGTGGTGGACACACTTCAACATAGTCTTCTTTCCATCCTCCTCCACCTCCCGAGTAGCACCAACAATAGTAGACTAGACCTCCCTTTCACCTCCATGATGCCATATTTCTTAAAGAGATCGTAGTACGGGACCTCTAGCTAGGGTTCCGAATAGGACATATGATCCACTTCCGAGAATAGTTTGTAAGATCACATCCACCGTAGCACCCATATAGATATATGCTAGGTCCATCGTGTCCTTCACCACATCTTACTTGGGCCACTTGGAGGATTATTTACACAATGAGAGGGCCATGTACTTGTTATGGATGCGGCGTACACGAACATCATTGGAGAGAGTTCCCTCAAAACCCTGTTAATTAGGGTGAGGCACATGTTTCTTACCCTACTTTTAATGACATGGCTAAGATCTATAGGATATATGAAGTGGTCGAGAACTGCGGCAGAGCACACTAGGGAATGGTGATAGAGATGACATATAGCATTGGTGGTATTTATATCCCTGTTTTATTTGAATCAGTCCCATCAAATTCTTTCATTTCACCATCTTCAGAGAGAGTCAGCAGCGGGCTGGTGCTAGTTATGGAGGGCTTTAGTTGGGACATCGAGATGGATTTTGGAGCCAAGATCTTAGTTGAATCCTTAGTCAAAGAGTGCGTAGTGGACCTAGGACCCTTTACCACTACTTTGGATCTTCGTATCCTTTTCTTAGGTTATTATGGAGTTATCTTGGGCATGGATTAGTTTTCTATGTACGAGCTAGAGTTGATTGCTACGGTAAGAAAATATCTTGTGATGATGATTTCAAAGGTGTGGAGTCAAAGTGATATTTATAATTAGGATACCCATCTTTATTCACATTATTTCTACGATGTAGTTGAAGCATCATGTGCGATGGGGTTGTTAGTACATATGCTATTACACTTAGTGATAGGTTGGAGGATGGGGTCAGTGGACCTTCACTTGATTATCACCCCATTTTTTAGGAGTTATCAGATGTGTTTCCTTGTGATCTATCAAGGATACCACCCGCACATGAGATATATTTTCACATTGATTTGGTTCTAGGAGTGGAACCTATCTCGCGCACTCCTTATAGGATGACCACACCTGAGCTATGTGAGCTCAAGTTACAGCTTGAGGGCCTTCTTGAGAAAGGACTAATCTGTCCTAGTGTATCCCCTTGTGGTGCACAGGTGATTTTTGTGAGGAAGAGGGACAGATCCTAGCATTTGTGTGTGGACTATCATCAGCTAAAAAAGTAACAATCAAGAATTGTTACCCCCTTCCTCACATTAATGATTTGTTTGATCAGATGAAGGGGGCCACAATATTTTCTAAGATAGATATTAAGTCAAGATACCATCACCGAGGATCGCAGAGTCAAATGTCCACAAGTCAGATTTCCACATGAGGTATGAACACTATGAGTTCACCGTTGTGCCATTTGTCCGACGAATGCCCCCACAAAGTGTTCATGCGTTTCATGAGCAGGTTTTTCATGACCTTTTAAGATAATTTTTTACTTTTATTCCTTGATGGCATCCTGATCTAATCACGCACCCATAAGGAGTACGAGGAGCACCTTCATCAGGTTCTGCAATGTTTACGTGAGCAACAACTTTATGAGATCCTTGAGAAGTGTGCATTCTTTAAGTCAGAGGTGTAGTATTTGGGTCTCATCTTTTCTGGGGAAGGTATCATAGTTGATCCTTCCCAGATTATATCCATTATGAATTGGCCAAAACCCACTATTGTGACCAAGGTGTGTAATTTCATGGGATTAGAGGTATAGTACTCAATATTTTTTCAGGACTTCTCTCGAGTTATGCACCCCATCACTTCCCTACAGTGGAAAGGGAAGAAATTTTTTTGTCGAAATCAACATGAGTAGGACTTCAAGACACTGAAGGAATTCCATATGACTACACCTATTCTTTCAGTGTCGATCCTTAGGGTGAGTTATTCGTTTTCATAGATGCTTCTTTGGTAAGGCCGGAGGTGTGTTAATGTAGGAGGGTCGTGTTGTAGCTTTTGAGTCTCGTAAACTTAATGATTATGAGATCAATTATCTAACTCATGACCTTGAGCTTAAAAATTCATCCATGCTTTGGTTTTATGGAGACACTTTCTTCTTGGATGGATATTTATACACAGGGTGATCACTTGAGTCTTTTCCACCTTTTCATGAAACCCAATCTCAATGTTCATCAAAGCACCGTTGGATGGAGTTGCTTTGTGAGTATGACATGGAGATAGAGAATGTGAAGGGGAAGGATAATTTGGTTACTGAGATGCCTTGAGTAGATGAAGATATGTGATTATGGCTACCTTAGGGAGTACAAATTCGAAAGCAAGATTTTACAAAGAACTTCCTCACGACATCTTCTACCTTGTAGCCAATCGAGATTGAGTGTCGAGAGACCCCTTGAGGGGAAGTTTTATCGATTCTAATGAGATAAAAATGGTCTTCTCAAACATAGAGGTCAAATATATGTTACGAGAGATATAGGTTTGAGACAGGAGTTAACTTGGTAGAAGCTCATCGTGCACCTTATTCATCCCATCTAGGGGTAAAGAAGATGCACACTCGTTGAGATAATTTTATCATTAGAGAGGCCTAAAATGAGATGTATCTTAGTTTGTGTCCCACTTTTAGAGTTTCGAGGGTGAAGGCCGAGAATTAGCATCTAATCGGCCTTATCTACCCGCATGCCATACTGGAGTGGAAATGGAACACCATTTCCATGGATTTCGTCATAGGGATACCGATGTCGAAATACCACCATGATGCCATTATGGTCATGGTCGATAAATTGAAAAAATTGGATCACTTTTCGATAGTGAAGACCACCTATACACTAGTGCGGTAGCATGGGTATACCTTGATGAGGTTTTAGACTCCACGAGATTCTCGAAAGATCATTTGCAACCATAATCCCTTGTATACCTCTCACTTATAGACTACCATGCAATAAGTTCTTGGTATACGTATAAAATTCAAGTACAAGCTATCATCAAGAGACATATGACCGAGACAGAGCGGGTAAATCAGATCTTAGAGGATAATTTACGGATGTATGTCATAGAACACAAGTCTCGGTGGGAGCAAGTACCTATATTCGGTGGAGTTTTCCTATAACAATAGTTTTCAGAGTTTGATTGACATGGCTCCTTTTCAGGTGTTGTATGGAAGAAAGTGCAGGAAATCTGTAAGTTGGGATAGATTGGAGGAGAGGGTTTCTATTGGTCTAGACTTAGTATAGAATATGGAGCAGCATGTTGTCTTGATTTGTTAGAGGCTTCAGGAGACTCAGGATAGGCAGAAGAAGTATGTATATCTGAGGAGAACAGATCATAGTTTTGAGGTGGGCAAGAAGGTGTTTCTTTGTGTCAGGCCTCACAAGAGTCATATCCATTATGGAAAAGGCTCTAAATTAGCTCATAGATTTTTGGGTCCCTTTGAAATATTGGAGAGTATCGGTCCATTGGCCTATCATCTAACATTTCATCCCAATGTGTCTCACGTGCACGATGTATTTCATATATTTGTACTCGTGGATATGTATTCCAGATCCCTCTCATGTTTTGGATTGGACCACATTGCAGGTGCAGGAGTATGGGCACGTATCAGTGGAGCCCGTGTGCATCATAAAGTGTAGGAATCTGTGGGCCTTTGAGGCCATGAGATTGACTAGGTGTGGGTCCAGTGGGATAGGTATGATGAGACTACAACAACATGGGAGGATACCACTATTTTGCAAGCTCAGTTTCCTCATATCCTCTAGTGACTTCCAGGAGGAATTCAAGTCTAATGGGAGGGGGATGTAGTGTGCACTCCTCTTCGACACTGTTTCATCTTGATATTGATAATATTAGACTGATATTATGACATTTTGATTATGATACATTGATCAGTAGATGATAGGTTTCACTGATATTTGGACTATTGACATCATGATGTTTACATTTTATTATGATGCACTAGATAGTGATGTTAGATGATTTGATATATGTTGATTTTCATGATATGGATTTTATACTGACACATTATGTTTTGGGATGTTTTGAGTAGAATTGTAATCTCATGGATGTTAGGGTTATATTTTGATATATTGATGGATAATAGAATTTTCTAATGTCAAATGATGGATATTGATTTTATATGTATATTGTCTCGATGTTGTTAATAAGATCGAAAGGCCAGAGAGTTATTTTGTTGTGTGCATCATTTTTATCACATACATCGAAGGAGATAGGGGACCAACCATGGAAAGATGTTGGGTGTTGAGCAACGAGGCCAAATTTGACAACTTGTGTAATATTGTTTAGTGTGGTGTTTTTCATGTCTAGTTGGAGGTCTCCCATGGGGGGTTGACTTCACATGTGTGGCCATGGGGTGAATTGTGTCCCTTTGTTTAATTTTTGTATGTGCTTATTTGTGTTTTGTGTTTTTTTTAATTTGGAACTTTGTCACCTTATTAGAATGTTGTAAATGTGTGTTGGTTAAGTTTAAACCTTCTTATTTTTAATTTAACCAAATTAAGGATGTGACAAATAGTTATGATGAGATATGGTAGTCCTTGTGTAAGTAAAATATTTATGTCGATACTCATTCCCAACTTCAAAATTCAGATTTTTTCTTTGGGGGCATTTTTGGAGGATTGTGGGACAAGCAAGGCTTGTCCCTTGCCTCTTAAATTGACCCAGCAACCTTACCTATGGGTTAGAAATCTTATTTTTGCCTTTTTTTCCATTTTTGAGTGATAAAGAAGGAAAATTATTACGCTTTCTTTCTACCCCAATTTATTATGTCCCTTTAAAGCATGGTGTGCAAGTTTTGAGCCATGTGGGTTGTCATAGTCCTTGCATGTGCATTTATTTTCTTTGTCTTGGTGTGTTGAATTGAGTGTGGGGATGAAGGAATGACGAAGTAACATCCTACATGGAGCCACCTCATCATCCTTACATTCCATTTCTATTTATTGGTGATTTTTGGTTGGAATGGGGGTTACTTGTTCTTTTCTCTTCTTGTGCACTTTTGGAATTGGATCTTTTTGGAGTGCTTGGAAATTGCTTGGCTTGGATTTGAAGAGGCTTGTGGAATTTTCTTGGAACTTGATGGAGAGGTAGGCTCTCCACTTTTTTCATTATGTTATTTTTCTTATTTGTATGCAATGTTGTGCTTGTAAAATTGTTTGTTTTGTCTTGTGAAGATGTTTGTGTGTTGGTTGGGTAGTAGGCCTTAGTTGGGTGTGGGAGAAGGGTTTATGGGACCATTAGGGAGGGAAAAGGGAGTTTTGTGAGGCATGCAATTGGTGGGAGTGTGAATGGGAGTCTTACCTATGGGGAGTGAAAAGGAAATCATGGTTTTGTTGCATGCTTGCAAGGGAGAGATAAGGATTTTGTGTGATTATTTTGTGCACTTAGAGGCTTAGGGTAAGACTCCCACTTCACTTGGGAGGCATAAGGAGGTGGTATCCCATAAATATTGTTGTATTTAGTTTGTTCTTCAAACATTATATTGTTGTGAATGTGAAAACTAGTTGATTATGTTGTCTTGGTTGAGTTGAATGCCTTGTATGTGTTTTTCATGAAGCCACATTGTCCAAAGTTGTCATTTTTTGCTCAATGCCCTTCATAGTTATTTGGTTTGGAATCAAGGTTCATTAACGGGATAACTTCTCCTCTTAATGGATTTAAGGTTGGGTAGAGAGTGTTGCCTACTCCCCATTCATTGTTTTGTGATCTCATTGAGAATTTAATCAAATCCAAAGTATGGAGCCACCATTGGGATGAAGACATGCATGCTTATTGAAAACTTGTAATTTGGCCTTATGGCAAGCCCTTTTGTTGTATATTATTTAAATCTATACTTCCCACTTTGAGTGGGTGTATTGTGAAATTGTAAGTTTGTGATAAAAAATTTGTATCACTTGAAAATCATATTACATTTTAAACTCTTATATGAGTATGTGTAGGAGAGATGTGTGTTTTAAAATGTGATAGTTTTGGTGAAAGGAAATTGTTAAGTTGCATTATTTTGGTGAAGTGGAAAATTTGAAATAATTGAAATGATAATGCATTTCTCTTAATGGAAGTTATTTTATTATTTCAAATTTTGATAGGGTTCACTTAAAAAGAAACATTACTCTTGTTGCTTTGAATGAAGGGTATATTGGAAGATTTAAGCCTTAGATGTTTTTTTTTTTTTGTATATTGAAAGAAATGAAGTAGTATGTTATTTCATGTTTAAAATGAGTAGGAATATTCTTCTACTAAATGTATAGAGTTGTATAATAAATTGTATTCTTCTTACTACGTCTATCCTTAGATGGAGTAAACAAAAAGAATAATGATCCATATGATTTGATAAAAGAATAAGATTATATATATCATTTCCTACTTAAAATTATAACTATGGTGGAATAATTATATAATAACATTGTTTTCAACAAATTTCCCATGTAAATAGTAAGCTAAATGTAGTTCTTCCCAAAAAAAAAAAAAAGAGGAGAACTAAATTTAAAAATATATATACACCTCTATAATTAATATTGTATTTAATTATAGGAAAATTATTGTCATACTTATTTATATTATGTTAATGATATTATAAAGAGATAATTATTAAAAATTAACCAATAAAATTATATTATATAATATATTTATACATATATGTATATGTGTGTGTAGTGGTGTTAATAAACCTTAACTTATTTGTGAAGTGACTAGATAAGGCCGCAAATTTAGGGTTAATAGGCCAACCGACCTAGGTTATATCTTGGGAAGTAGGTTGGGGGGGCACCACCCCAACCCCAACCCATATCAAGATGGGATGAGGTGGGGCGGTGCCCCTTCCCCCAATCCACCAATTTTTTAAAAATAAAATCTTGTGGTGGGGTCAAACCCCACCGACATTAATATAATTCACCTTACTATAAAGAGGCCATTCTCCTTTTAATGTGGCTGCGTGCTTTTTTTTAAAACAATGACCTTCTTTTGTTTTATTTTGGCCTTTCAAATATAAATTTTACTAGTCTGTATTTTTGGTATGCTGCGAAATCATAAAACTTGAGATATATATATATATATATATATATAAGCTTTTATATAAATTTTGCAGAGTTTGTATTTTTAGATATTGTATATAAATATATTTATACACACACACACACACACACACACACACACACACACACAGTATGTACGTAGTGTCCACTTCCTTCGACACTTTTTTGTTTTTGATTATGATACTTGTGGACTATACTTATGGATGTTATTATAGCTTTTAATATGGCATGTTGTTAAATGTTATAGATCATGGACTCTTGTTGATTTCAATTCATATAGGATGTAAGTAGATAATTGGAGACATTTTATATTGATGTTGATATGATTATTTAAATGGTTATATATATGTATGTATGTATGTATATATTTGTGTGTGTGTGTCTATGTGTGTTTGTTTCGACATGTGATACTTCGTCATTTTTAGTAGACCTAGAAAATTGAACTAATATTATGATCATATTGTTATTGATGAAATTCTAAATGATATCATTACTTTCCTAGATGATGTTTTGATTCATATATAGTTTATTTTGGAATTATATTGTATATTAATTTTATATGTTTTGATGTGGCCAGGAGGTCAAGGTGGTGTTATGTGTTTGCAGGTAAACATGTCACAACAACCATCGGGGATTTGAGACCAACGACATTGGAATTCTAGATGAATTGAACAAGGGTCACCATGGCAACATGTATTTGTTATTTGTGCATGTTTGAATTGATGTTATGAGTTCCCGTCGGGGGATCCCCATGAAATGTGACCAAGGGGTTATGTGTATTCTTTTATTTAGTTTTAGTATGCAATTTTTAGTGATGTATTTTCCCCTTTATTATTTATTTTATTTGTGTCTAGATTAGTGAGTAATCATGTTGTTAAATTAATTAAAATGGGTCAAAAGAATGTATTTATTAGAGTTGATGGCTCTTGGTTTATGTGTTGTAAGTAAATTGTAAGTAACTTGGAGTTTGAAACACTCCACCTTCCTTTTGAAATTCGGATCTATCCCGAGGGAAATATTTTGGACGCTTGTGGGACAAGTTAAACTTGTCCCATGCCTCTTAAATTTCTATACCAACCCTACCTATGGGAGTGGAGAGTCAAAAATAGGCCTTATTATGTACTTTAGGAAGGCAAGTTGTAAGTTTTTATTGCACCTTCTTGCATGAAATTAATTTTGGTCCTTAAGGGTCATGGGCTTGGATTGTGTGTGTAAGTAAAATGTCATTTTATTCACCCACTTATTAATTGTGCCTTGGAGTTTGAAGTTGACTTGTGAGCTAGAGATGAGGATGAGTGATGTAGCACCCTACATGGAGCTACATCGTCCTCCTCTCTCCCATTTCTATTTATTATAATTCTTTGGCTTTTTTGGGGTTTACTTCATGTTAGTTTGGTGCTCTTGCAATTGGAGAGCGTTATAGGATTTTGGATGATTTTGGATTTGTTTGTGCTTTGGGACTGATTGGATTTGAGGAATCCTATTGTTGAACTTTTGAATCAAGCTCTCTCATGGAGAGGAAGGACCTCGACTCTTTTAATATGTGCTCTTTTTATTTTATGCATATGTGAATGTTGTTGACTATTTTTATGTTTATGGGTTGGTTGGATAGATTTCCTAAGTGTGGTGTAGGAGAAGACAATGGGAGGCATAAGAGTTATTTTGTGGAGGGATTTTGGGATGATTTTCCACCTTGGAAAATAAATATCTTGCATTTCTTACTTGTTACGGGGAAGCCATAAGAGGAGGGAGGCATAAGAGAATGGGAGGTATAAAATGTACTTTGGGGAGACATAAGAGTATGTATGGGTTTTGAGATGAATATATTGGTAGGTTTTAAGGTGGATACCCATTTCCCATTGGGAGGTATAAGTAGCTTCCCCCATAGATCTTACTCCTTTGGATTTTGTATGATGAAGCCTTGTGTATTTTGTTGTTGTCTTTCTTGTGACTATCACTGCATTATTTGGACTGTATATGATTGTAAAATCTAGCATTGTGTTGTGGAAGCTTGTTTGTTACCATGAGTTGAATCCATTTCCTATTGTAATGTCGTTGGGGCTCGGGGGCCAATGAGGAGGATGACTTCTCCTCTTGATTGGAATTCTTGGTTAGGTGGAGAGCATTACCTCTCCCCTTTTCTTTGTTGTGACCATATGAAATCTGGCGAATCTCTCTTGTTGCTATTTTTTGAAGGTGAGTATGAAGACAATTTCACATTCCTCTTTGGATTCCTTATTGTACACATTTCCCACTTTAAGTGGATGACATTGTAATATTATTTGTGGTGAAAAGATGCTCTGTTTTTTATGTGAAAGTTACATTCGAATGAGAAATATTTATTTTGTAAGTTGTCTTTTGGTGAACAGAAAAGAAGTTGTAAAGGAAATTATTTCAGTTTAATAGAAGTTGATTTACTTTATACAAAATGGAGTTGCTCCTATTTGGAAATTTGTTGATTGAAATACTTTTGCAAACTCTCTGTTTGAAGGCTGGAAAAGTTTATGTTAGGAAATATTACATTCCTCTATATTATTTGAAAGGCATGTTTTGAAAATAGAACTACATTCTTGCTCTTCACGCATTGATTAAAGGAAATTTAAACATTGTAAAATTGGAATGGAATGAACTTAAATATTTAAAGTATGGAAAATGAAATAGATTAATTTCTAGTTTAAAATACGTAGATTTCTTTTAGATCACTATAAACCTGCAATAAACATCAGAAAAATGTTCAGAACAATCTACAACAATGAAATACAAGTAGAAACATTAAAATGAACTAAGTATGATCAAAACGCATCCCAAAACTAATTATATTGCTCAAAAAAATTACTCAGAACTTTATTAATCGGGTAAGAGGTAGAAAAATGCCTTTGTAGAAAAAGGAGAATTAAATCCGATTTGAAATCCCAACCATGATAAATTAATCCTTAAAAATTTGTCCAATTTCTATCAAGTGTGATTCTCCATGTCATTTTGGCATGTTGGAGAAGGAAGAATGGCGAGATCGAATTAAATCTGGTAGTTGAAAAGTTCAGTTCACATTTTAAATGGTAGGAAAGACGTTTTCTTAAATTTCTCCCATCTAAGTTTGTTGAAAATAAGGTTTTGTGCTTCCTATGTAAGGAGTTATTACGATCCCTTTCTATAAAGTCCTTATTTTCTCAAATCTGAGATTCTAGTCAAAAGTTATGGCCATCTGAAGTTTTGTATCGTTTTGTTTTTAAAAAAATAAAAATTTCTAAGTTCAAAAGTTACTTTTTCTAAGTTTACTCCTCGGCCCCGTAGCCCTAGTACTTCACTTTTGGAAAACTACTTCCGTGGGTTGACTAACACATGGCTTCATTAGGCATCGGTGGAGTCGTGGGTTATTTTTAACCTTTGTGCTTTTTAACAAAAAAGTGAACATTTCTAAGTTTTCGCCGATGGTCCACATTGCGCTTGTAGCTTTTGGGCTGACACGTGGCCTTTCTAGGCATCAGTGCAAAGGTGCGGATGTTTTACAACCTTTTCACCCTTTTCACAAAAGTGTTAAAATCCAAATTACCCGTAGTGACTAGCCTTCTTATGTTGACTTAAAATCTTAGACACATGTCCTTTATGGATCTTAGGCATATTTTCTTCCCTCGGCGTGAAGTCCTGCCGCTGGCTCTGTTGATCATAGAATACTTATTAGAGATCACACAAGGAGTCTACGCGGGAGAGAAAGACACGATCAAGGGTGCAAAGGGACAGGAGAACACATGTGCACGGAGGGCAAGTTAAACATTTAGGATAGCCAATTTTGAGCATGAAGGCCTATTTTTAGGAGATGGCGTGTGGAACACACCAACGATGCAACGACGTGCATACCACACATTGTCTATCTTTAGAGGATCGGATTGAAGCATTTTTCATGGAGACAAGCTAAGGATAGGATTGCCACTTTAGTTAATTGTAAGAGGTCTATAGATAGCACACTTACATGTGTGGTTATGCCTGTAAACGGCATGTGGCTATTAATAGCATGTGGCCTATCTCTGGATAGATTTGTATATATGATGTGAAGTACATAGTAAGAGATACACATATACAAATAGAGAGATAAATTTTTGAAGGTATAGAGGTATGTACACCTGATTGGATTACTATATCAGATCCATGCACGCATTGGTATAGATTGACATTATTGTAAGGAGATTCTATGTTTATTAATAGATGGAAGATATTGGCTGAATCTAAGTGTCATTCCTGTGTGTAATTGAGTAGTGCATGTTATTGATTCAATCATGATTACTATTTAAAGCTTGTTCTTTCATAGATCTGAATGTAGCATGCATTGTAGAATGATGGATTAGTTATGGATCTATATGTTTCTTCCTTCATCACGCTAACATCCTACTACAACAACCCTAAAGAGGGACATGGTACCTTTGCACACTTTGGGTGAGTGCTCAGTCTAGGTTGAGTGATGTGCCAGTGTGACTAGGGTGTTATCTGGTAAATTCTAGGCTACATCATTGGTTCCATTACGGGACCTCTTTTTTAGTTGTTTTCAGGATGGTTTGCAATGAAGACATACCGGTTAACTCTAGCAAGTATTGAGGAGTGGATACATGATCTAGAGGAAGAATATACATGACAGTTCAACAGTGGATCTAATTTTAATGCACACACTTGGGTAGAACAAAACTTGTATGAAATCCTATATGATAGTTTTCTCGCTATCTTTCCAAAGAGAACTATACGAGTGGCTTATTGGTTATGCATCTCAAAGAATTGGAGGTATCGCACACTTGTCTAGACATAGGAAGAATTTTAAGCCCTTTATGATGTTGATTTGATCTAGACTCATGAAACGGATATGTTGTTTCATGGTGTTGTAAATATTTATATTCGGAGTATTCAATTTTGGCATACTCTTGCCTAGAGGTAGCTGAATTCTAGTTTTTATGGTATCCTAGAGGAGTATATTTGCAAGGTATTCCACCTTGGCCATCAAGATATTAATGGTCACTTTAAACCCGGGAGTAAACCAATGACTAACTAAACTTCACCACGTGCGAGGAAGGAACAAGTTTGGTGAAAGATGGCAGACCTAGCGGCAGAGAGGTAGAGAGAGGAGAGGCGGCTTAAGTATAATGAGGTGTACGAGAGGGAGATAGAGAAGTATCATTCCATTGCAGAAATTATGGCGTTGAGGAGAGAGATGGCTCGTAAAGGATTTATAGCTCATGTAGAAAATGTGGAGCCAGAGCATCAGGAACTCCCCCATCTTGGAAAACATGACAAAGATCCCCCCTTGGCCTCACATAAAAGTACACCACTAGAGACTACCTCAGCCATAGGTGTGCATCTTAATCCACCTAGTGACCTAGCCCTTATTCTTAGTTTTCCATTATCTAGTAGGGCAAGTAACCAACAAGATAACTTAGGAAGTAGGAGAGTAGGATTAAGTTAGGGAGAAAATACATCATTGACGGACGAGATGGCTTCAATTATATTTGGAGGAACATTCTTAGGCACATCATCTACATAGAACATGAGTGCACAGAATGTTGGATTCACCTCTGGAAGTAGAACTAACTCACAGACTATAGGAGTTTAGTATAGTACTACTTTGTCGAGCACGAGGAATTACATCTATAGGTCCTATTACAGCTATAGGTGGAGGCTTAGGAGGTATAGGTGTTTCTAGTTCTAGTGGATTTGGTGGTTCTAGAGGTAGAGGGAACACAGGAGGTTCTAGATCAAGTGGTCAAGGTCCGCAGCAACCACATGATATCTAGATGGAGATGTATCTTTGTCTCATGGAATATAGAGGTATAGAGGATGCTGCCGAACATGTGCATATGTGTGAAATCTTGTGGTGCACTAAAAGGATAACGGATTTTGCGTGAAAGGAAACTCAATTTTTACTACATTATAGGGACGTGAACACATCTGGTACATGAAGTTTAACCCTGATAAAACTTACGTGGATTATGTAGTATTGAAGGATGCTTTCTTGAAATATTTCCATATCCCCGAGTTTGAGCGAGTAAAAATTATAAGTATGCTAAAGGATATAAAGCAAGCTACTACTAAGAGTATACGTGAGTATGATGCCCATTTTAAAACACTTCTATCTAAGCTATCTTATGATATTCATGAAATCCATCATGCACAATGGTTTGTTGGAGGATTGATTACACCATTTAGAATGGCGTTGTTACATAAGACATACACTGATCTACGTAAAGCAATGGAAGTAGCTTTGCATTCGAGATAGTTAGGAGCATTGATAGTGGCATTAGTCCATTCTTAAGGAATAGATTGCAGCTATGGAAAAGTAGTTAGAGAAGCTATCAGAAAAATTCATCTCATGAAATGTGCTCAAGAATTTGGTGTATAGATTGTGAAGTCGAAGGTCACACCAAGGAGAAATTCTCTCATAGATTTATATGCTCATTCTTGTTTGATTATGGGATCTGTCATTTGAATCATGATTTTAGTCACTGTCCTTTGTTACAGTGCATGATAAGGAAGAATGTATCTTGCTTTTACAAAATTTATAGGTCCACGACCCATGATATTGAGGATTGTCACTGATTGGTCAGATCCAGGATGCTATAGACATTGGGGTATGACAGGACAAAGTGTAACAAATAATTCTAAGGGTAAAAATGAGCACCAAGATTGGGATCATAATCAAACATGCTATGACAAGAATGAGGGGCATTTTGAAGGAGGTCATGGAAGGGGACGTGGATATCATGGTGGATATGGAGGATGAGGCCATGGTGGAGGAAGAGGTGAGTTCCCTCGTGGAACATGTTATACATGCAGATCTCCTGACCACTATAGGTGTGAATGTCCTCAAAATATTACATGTTATTTCTGTGGAAATAACCATAGCTATGAAGAGTGCCTAAACTTATATGAGCATCTGAGTAAGTAGCATAAGCAAGAAAAAAATGCATCAGGATGGTTAGAATCTAGCATGTGGTAGAAGATCAGTGGATGCCCAAGATAGTACCAGGACTTGAGGCATTAACTATGAAGATTACTACATGAGCTAAAGTGGCATGCACAAGAGAGGCATTACACCAGAAGCCTACGATCACTAAGGAGGAGTTTTTGCATGAAAGGTACCCAAATCCTACTCATCAAAAGGAAGTTTACCAGGATACCATGGAAGTGCTAAGGAATATTTAGGGTGAGATACAATACTTAAAGGAGCAGAAGAAAGCATCAGAGACAGTCCAAACTGATATTGATGATCTAAGAGAAGTGTGCAAAATGTTGTGCTAGGAGAACATCATTCCACTATTAAGAAGTTGGTTAAAAGGGAACACTCTGCGCACAAGTATTGAGACCGAATGACAGATCCTGCATGTAAATCTTCCCCTAATAGCATTGACTATGACAAGGAAATTACTCTGAATGTTGTTGTGGATGGATGGCTATTGAGCAACATATTGATTGATACAAGTGTGGAAGTAAATGTTATTACATTAGATGCATGGGTACAAATGGGGATGCCTCCATTGTAACCATCATCTAATGTGTTGTTTATGGAAAACCAGACTATGTCCACTCCCATAGGAGTTTTTAATGATGCATCTATAACCATACAAGGGGCCAAGTTCATTGGGGATTTTGAGGTATTAGCACTTACAGAAGAAAACAATTTTCCAACCTTGCTTGGACACCCTTGGTTTTATGCGAATAATGTTGATTTGAGTTTCAATAAGGGGTATATCAACTTTGAGAATAAGGAGGAAAGAGTTGTGATACCTTTGACAGATGGGAAGTCTACACCATATGTTGAGCCTCTAAGTGAGGAGGACTTAAACATAATTTATGTACGCACTATTCAGGACCCATAGGTCAATGAGCCATCAAAATAAGGCATCCTACAGTGGGAGGATTCTCATTCTATTATTAATACCACGAGTATTGCTTGCGACAATTGAGCTCATGGTACATATGAACTAGTAGGGCGCGAGGTAAAAGTGTGGTTGCATGCATAAATGTCCTTCGCTCTATTCGATGGATAGGTAACACTATACCTTGGTATATAGGGGTAAAATATCTTCCTATATTTTTGAAAGCCATGGAAACACAATGGAAAAATCAAATTAAGAGAACAGATATGTTAGTATATACCTTGCGTGGGAAATTAGTGCGGCTGGTGGGTAGTCCACATAAATAATCATATTGAATGGGAAGATATTGGAGTCACCTTACCTATTAGGTTTGTAAGGAATAATGCACCTATGTAGATCTTTACTTATCATGGTGATCAACCTATTTAGCATCACATTCAGCAGTGTGAGAGACTCTGGATAGCAGGACAAGAAGCATTACCACCTTCACTCTAGGTACATAGATTGTACTCTATGCTACAAGGATGCACACGCACTGGTATGTATATGTAGAACTACATCGAGAGACTGGAAACTAGAAAAATTTGACTACAGGGATGATCCAGACCTTTGAATACTTTTCTTCCCAACCTCTAATAGAAGAGACATTAAAATTTGTCAAGTGCTTAACTATGGGAGATAGTGCAAAAGCGAAGAGCATATTCTGAATTATTTCGTGAGACAGTCGCGTGCATTTTGAAAAGGAACAAGAAATGGACTCCATACTACATGAACGTCTTTTCCTTGAGAAAGAAATGAAATATGGTTTACATCGTGGATGATGAGGAAGTTGAGAACCTAGATATTGAATGTTCATAAGGGGTGCGCGAGGTCTTGGATAGTGCAGAAAAGGATACACACACCTATCATGAACCCATAAAGAAAAAGAAGGTTAATATAGGTTCATAGGCTGAGCCTAAGGAGGCCATCATTGGGGACTAATGGTCAGACTTGGAGGTAGCAAAGATCATATAGTTGCTCAGGGATTATCGGGACTTATTCCCTCAAGAGTATCATGAACTTAAAGGTGTGGATAAATCACTTGGGGAAATGAACATAAAACTTAAGGAAGGTACACGACCGGTTAGGAAGTGACCTTATAGAATGAATCCCGATTTGTGTGAAAAGGTAAAAGAGGAAATTGATAAAATGTTGAAATCTTGAATTATCAAGCCCCCGATGAGTCGAATGGGTTAGCCCAATGGTGATCAATATCAAGAAGGATGGACAAATTATAATGTGTGGACTACAAGGAGCTAAATTTTTCCTCGATAACAAACCCATTCCCTATGCCATTCACTCGAGGAAATACTAGAAGGAGTGGCGGGGCATGAAATATACTCTTTCACGGATGGGTTTTCCACATATCATCGAGTTAGGATTGCTTAGGAGGATCAAGAAAAGACAACATTTACTACTAAATGGGGTAGTTTTTCCTATATTGTGATGCCTTTTGGATTGAAAAATGCACCTGCTTTATTCTCGTGCATAGTTATTCAGAATTAAAATATTTTATTCACAACTTCTTACAGGTCTACCTAGATGATTAGACAATATATGGGCTTGCCAAAGATCATTGTGACAATTTGTGCTTAATGTTTGAATGGTGAAGACAATTCAAGTATCTATTGACAATTTTTACACTTGTGAAAAAATCAGCAACTCAAAATTTTGTCATTATGATGAAAGTCATGGGTGAAGTATACCTAAGCTAAGGAAGTTCTGATGTTATTAGTTACTACTAAATTAATTAATGATTAAGTGAAATCTGCAGCTATGTGTGTTGTTACAAAATGTAACAAATCACATAGTCTGCAATTTCATGATACCTTCAAAGAAAAGAACACAAAGGCCCCAAAGGACAGCTATGTTGTCTTGATGAAGACACCGAATTACAGAGTAGGTGAAGTGTTGAGTTTTGGGACAGCAAACATAAGTGCAGATTACAGAAATTAGAGTTCATTACTGAATGTTACAGGTTCTCATTAATGTTCTTTCCTTCATGTTTAAGACATTCAATTATATGACTGAGTTGTTTAGTTCATCATACACTCCATTCAAAAGCTTGAAATGCAGAAGGAAATACACAACTCAATTTCAGAATTCAATGTTTTATTCACAAGGAAGGTCAAATGTTTCCCACACAAGCCGTGGGATGTGACTAAAAGTAAAGTACATCTACTAAAGAAAGAGGTACACATGCATGAAATAGAAAGAAAAGGAATATGAGTGAACCCATCATTGCCTTTGTATATTCTTCATTGTGTAGATTGTCCCCCTTCTAGCTTGTTCCATCTTTGTCTTCACAATTCAAAGCATGGTACCTGAAAAGTAAAAGAAAGGAATCATCAATAAAGAGCTCAGGGTTAATCCATATTCCTACACTATCCTAATTCATGCATATGAATCTCTAAACAACAGGAGATATAGAGTACTTGAAGATCAAACTGCATAGCTCACTCAGAAAGAAGAGAAAGAAAAGAGGAAGAAGAAACATGGACATAAGAGAGGTCAAGAACCTAATTATTTTCTAACTATTTTCTTAAGTGTGCAGGTACAGGTTGCAGACAAGCAGAAAAGGACCATGTACATGCTTTGGAAAGAAGGGTTAATGTAACTCAAAACTTAGATATATTTTATAAAAGGAAAAGGTTATAGTACAGAACAAAGAAGATGCATGCAGACAATGTACACTTTCCAGATTTCAGTCAAGGAAGAGAGAATTCTGGGAAAATTTTGACAGGGCTTCACCATGTAAAATGGACATTTATGACTTTTCTAGTATCCATATCAAGCTGAAATAAAGGGAAATGTAGTAAAAGTAACATATTATAGTATTTCAATGAAGTATCTGAATCAAGGCTTATTCTGAGAATGGTATCAAAAACAGAAGAAGAATTGCTTGTAATTTCTAGAAAACCACTTACAGGGTACAAAGGCATCTTAATTACAAAATATCAGAAGTGTATTTCTATTGCAGTTGGCATTTTCAGTTCAGTATTCAATCATAGTAATCTTCAACTTCAGAATCAAAGAGTATAAATGCAACTACAGGTTACAAGTAGTCATTTCAAAAAGTGAACTGAAGAAAGGGATATATAAAATGCAGAGTTTTCAAGAACCCATTTCATTCTGATTTTATCAACATCATTCAACCCTACAAAGCTTAGACCGATCAATGCACAGATCACAGAAAATAAACAAGACCCATTCATGGGTAGCAAAGAATCAGAGTAGGAAAGAGAACTTAGTGAAAATGAAATAGTTTTCATGTTCGAAGATAAAGAAACTCACCCTTTTCAGCATTCACAGTTCAAAGTTGTAGAGGGCCTGAACTAAGGAAGACAATAACTTCCATCGAAGTTTCTAACAGAATGATCATAACAGAGCTCCAATGGCGGCCAAGGAAAAGGTAAAGATCTCAAAACCTAGAAGCTCACATAGTTCTAAAGAAGGTAGAGGACTATCTTGCTAAAATAATGAATCAAGCCCAAGACAGAGTAACAAACCACATAAGTACATGCAAGAGACATAAATCCTAAGTAGCAAAGCTCGAAATCTAACAATGGCATCCATCAAATGGAAAAACAAATAACCATGTTTCAAAGCGAAATAATGGTGGCAAATGTTCACGACTGCTTCCAATCAAAAGCTTAGATTAACCAAATCTCATGAAGATATCAATAATAGAGCTCAAAATCTAACAATGGTAGAATCTCCCAAAAGATTTGCTTAGAAAATTCTAAAGAAAGATACAGATGCTCGAAGGCCAAAAAAATGATCTGAATCAAGTTTCAGAAGCTTCAACAAAGACATCGAGCAAAAATTTTGTCAGGGCTTCACCGCAGAATGAAAATCCAAATGGAATGATCAAGTTAGGGCCAAATCGACCTTTACCATGCACACTCAAGAGATGAGTTAACAGAACTCAACCACGGTCAAGTCATCGATGATCAAAATTCAAAAAGTACAAAGATCAAAGGTTGAGGATCGATCTACACTTTCAATGCAAACCATGGTTCGAGCCCTTAAAAATGTATTTAATACATGTCAGAAACCCTAAAGTCATACTTTGGAGATCAATGATAAAAAATCAACAAGTACAAAGATCGACGATCACAAACGAGTCATAAAAATTGATGCAAAAGAGTCCAATCAAAATGGTGGTCGAACTTAGTCAAATTTCAAAAATTTTCAAATTGTAAAACTTTCATCCGCAGCTGTAGGCCTGACAAGGACAAGTGTCATCATTACAAAAAAGTGAAAAAGTGGAGACTGTAGGTATTTTAAGTTCGAAACCTTTTACAAAAAGGTTAAAATTTCAAAAATCTCTTTTAATCCTGACACCCCGCAAGGAAAAAGTCAACAATGAACAAAAGTCAAAGCAAATGCAGAGTGGCGGGCCCTCTTTACATTTTTAAGCCTTTTCGCAAAAAAATTAAAATTACCATAATAATCTCATAAGTCCAAAAGTCCGCATAGGGGAAAGACTTCAAAAAGTTCCAAAAGTCCACAAAGGAATTATTTTTTTTGAAATTTTTCGCTCATGCCCATAAAAGTAAAGGAAAAAGAATCCACGTGCCATCCAAGCTATCATTTCAAGTTTTGATTTTCAGAAAACCCGAATTATAATGTATGTTTCAAATAATCATAAGATGGCCAATCTATGGTGAAGTGCAAAGTGGTCCCCATAGTGGGTGTTTTGTGGGTATTATGATTATTTCTTTTACCCACGAACAGAGAGTTAAATTTTTGCATGCTCCACAAGAAGACAAAGTTGCATATTCAAAATAGGAAAGACTTGCCTTGCAAGAAAGATTATTTCTAGAAAATTATTTACTATTGTTTTCTTAAAAATAGATCAATCAACTTCAGTTGACCAATTGTAATCAAGGCTATTAAATGCCTATTTCTAATTGCATGCTCTATTTTTATTCCTTTATCTATTATTAAATAAAGGATTAAAAAAGGATGTATGGGCGAGTACAAGATTTAGGCTATTTTTAGGAAGAGGGTTTTTGCTATATATTGTGTGCCTTTGCAAAGCACAAAGAGAACTTCTAGAGGACTTTTTGAATATAGGAGTACTTACATGAATTTTTGCCAATTTTTCCTTCTGAGTGAGAAGAATTTCTACCTTCCCAATTTCTTGCAGTCTTGTGTATGTTTCTATTAGTTTTGTGAATGTAAACTCCCTAATTAATCATCTTACCCTGTTATAAAATTTAGTAGTTTCTACATGATATTAATGTGCATGTTTAGCTTAGCAGTATTGTTGTGATAATCTCCCTCAATACCTCCAAGTGTTTTTCCCTTAATATTTTGTAGAAGAACTATTGGTTCGTGCACCAAAAATCCTTCACATATCAATTGTGCATATACTCACAAATACCTCAAAGAAATATGGTGTATCACCTTAGTTATAATTATTTTACATTCATCTTTTACCCCTAAACCCCATAATCAAATTTAGGATACATCAACAAGGAACTAACTTTGATACTGGAGACTCACCTTAAAATAAGTATAACCATAGACCTAAGGTGTTTCCATTGTATCTACAAAATAGAGAGATCAAATTTTGCAAGCTTAGAAAACTTGCAGCCATCTCTCTGGGTGCACTTTCGAGAGATAACAATATCTCTTTGAACATCAAGAAGTGAATATTTTCTACACCATTTGGAATATTGTTGGGACATATAATCTCCAAGGAAGGTTTGATGGTTGATCCATCAAAGGTTGCGATCATTCTAGGCCTCGAAGCCACTACCGGTCAAAGTGAGGTGCCTAGATTTTTAGGTCATACAAGATATTATAGAAATTTCATCAAAGGGTATGCCAACGTTGCTGCACCCTTGGAAGAGTTTCTAAAGGGAAAGTTACATTTTATTGGGAGAACCGCAACAACACATGTTTGAGATATTAAAAGATAAACTTACTACGGAGCCCATTCTGCATTTTCCCTCATGGGATAAACCATTTCATGTCCCTGTGGATGCCTCTGGCATGGCCATTGGCATTTTGTTAGCTCAACCTTGCGAAGGTATTGTTGATCATCCAATTTGGTTTGCTAGTAGGAAGCTGACTTCTACTGAACATAATTATACAACTACAGAGCGCGAAGCTTTGTCAATGATCTATGCATTGCACAAGTTTCGATAGTACTTGTTAGCAACACTATTTGTGTTTTATATGGATCACATGGCATTGAAGAACTTGGTACTCCTATTTCAATAGTTTGATTTCACAGTTGTGGTAAAGCTACGGAAAATCAATTCTAGACAAGACCATTTATCTAGAACCAACTCAAGAGAGGAAGCACAGACAATTGAAGAAACCATGCAAGATACATGGTTATATAGGTTACAATGCACGCCCATGGAATTAGAAGACATTCTTGTATTTCTACGAACTAGTATGGCACCAGAAGGAATGAAGCCATCAGAAAAAAAGTAGCTAGCTATATGTGCGGCACCATTTACATTAATCATTGGCGATCTTTACAAGTTAGGCAGAGATGAAGTATTATGCCATTGTGTATTAGAGCATGAGCGCAAGGATATTATGAAAGAAGCCCATGGTGGTATTGCAGGAGGCCATTATGTAGGTGATGCAACTTCCCAGAAGATCCTTCTTGCTGGATTAGGTTGGGAGACATTGTATAAGGCGTGTAAAGAATATTATAAGGCATGTGATCATTGTCATTGCCTAGGAAAACTAAGGCAAAGAAATGATATGCCTTTCAGACTAAATACTAGTGCGGAACCATTTGAGAAATGGGAAATTGACTTCATAGGACCTATTTCGCCAAATTTGCACGAAGGACTAGGTCATTCTATATCATTACTTACACATATTATCTCACATGTTGGGCGAAGTAGCATCTATGAAGTATTGTACAACAACTATAATAGCTAGGTTCCTATGGAAGAATTTTCTTATAAGATATGGATGTCCTTTAAGCTTGACAAGTGATAGGGGCACACACTTTTTGAATGACACAATTAGGATCCTATTAGATGTGTTTATGGTTACACACCATAAAACTACACCCTATCATCCTCGGAAAATGGAACTGTTATGGCTTTCAACAAGATTTTGAGCCAAACTTTGAAAAAAATTGTGATGTTGGAAGGAAGGATTGGGATGACAAAGTGTCAACTATTCTTTGGGCATATAGAACAACTTATAAGAGTTTGAACAAAGCCACATTGTTTCACTAGTGTTTGGCACAAAATCTGCTCTCGCTATAGAATTTATGTTACCTTCTTTATGCATTGTGTGTGCTAGAGGTCTAGCTAATGAGAAAGATTTAAAAGAGTTTATCGAGAAGAAGATTTAACTTGATGAGTGACAAACCATAGCACGATGGAGTCGGAAGAAGGAAAAGGCTAGTTAGAAGGCATGACATGATCAAAACATAGGGACAAGAAGTTTGAGATTGGACAAATGGTACTTCTTTATGACTCAAAGTTCTTGTGCCATCCAGGTAAGCTCAAAGTACATTGGTTGGGATCGTATGTCATCACTTACATACTTGAATCAGGTGCTTTTTAGTTAGAAGCACTTGATGGAACATGGTTACCCGGTTACTGTAACAGGAGTAGGCTGAAGCCCTACTATAAATAATTCTTCTTGGTGTTTATAATAAGGAAGTATTTCCATTCGATTAGGTTTTCAATTTTATATTTCCTTAATGTATTTCCGTCATTCTCACTATGCTTTGTGAATTTAGGTTTTTTGTGTAATAAGAATTCTTGTGCGCATGAAGCTAATTACTATATGAAGAATGTTTATGCGTAGAGGACTACACATACCTTTAGTGTGGGGTGATTGTAGTTATCCAAGTAAAAGACTGTGGGAATTGAAAGGTAAAAGGAATAAGATGCTATGGTTGTGCTTTAAGTACAAAGAAGATTGCTTCTCAAAAGTGACCAAGGATGGAGGTGAATGAAAGGACAATATAACACGAGGTAAGTAGAGGAGATGATAACTACCAGGAGAAGGTACACTGACGAGGTACTTGGGCACAAGGGTGTGCACTAAAGAGAAGTTTATGACCAGAGGGTAGGAAGGCATGCTAGAATGTTATAGCTGGGGCAAGAAGATGTACCGCATGAAACAAATGAATTTGGTCAATGAATGAGAGGATATTTGGTAGGTGAAGGAGTAATAAATGCATCAAAAATTGATAAATCTATATACGAGATGGGATGTGGATTCATTTTCATCGTTACGACTAAGAGAATTTGAGAAAAGAGCTAAGTGTGAAGAGAAGAGTGATTAGGTTAAGGTGCAAAGGGTGTGAAACCAAGCGTGACAACCAGATCTATGCAAAAAGAATCTTACATCCCTAGTGGTGAAGGGTTTGAGTGAAGCAAGGAGACAGAGAGGAGTTAGGGCATGAATTTTCCACCTAGGGCATGATTAAATCGAGCTAGGGTTTGATTTGCAAGTTGCAGAGTTAAAGAGGAGATGTTTGCAAGGTAAAAATGGCACCTAAGAAGGAAGTTGCAGCAAGAGTAAAAGGAAAGAAGAAGGTGGTCATCAAGGAAGAAGAGATGGCACCCGAAAGAGATTTTTCAAAAATGCAATATCCAGAAGGAGTCATCATCGGCCAAGAATGGGATTCACCTATCAAAAAGAGAAAAGGAAGCGAATACAATGAAAGGACAAAAAAATAAGGAGCTCGATTATTTTCTCACTACTAGGACAAACAAGCGTATGGTGGATGACATGTCAGTTTATGATGATGTAGGTGAGAAGCTTCTGAAGATAATTGGGGTCTACCAATTATATGAGCTTCCATATTTCGGGAAGTATGAGCCCTTGTATCAGTGGCTCATGAGTAGAGTGCACGAGGACTTCTTCTACTTTGTAGGACGTAGAGTTAGAATCTCATATGTGCTTATCTCATCAGTTACAGGTTTGAAGGCCACAGGAGAGGACATAAAGAATGATCTCACAGATAAAGTCACAATCTTAAAGACCAGACAAGATTTGGGGTACCTGAAGGGTCCGCGCGGTATGGATATAGACAAATTAAAGAACTATCCAAATGTGCAAGCAGCAACACACCTTGTTATAAAGTTGAATGATCAAGAGTGGTGGTCACAGGTAAATACTATGGGGTTACACGTTGCATGTAAGATGTCAAAAGGGGAAATCTACAATATTACAGACCACATTACAGAAAAAATAGTCAAGGTAGTGTGCACAATAGAGAAGATCAGATTTGGGGCTGTTCTACTATCATTAGTATTCATGGAAATTGGAGTAGCCGATGGGATGAATGAAAAGGTATGGGAATACCCCATGGAAAATAAGTCACTAGCTAAAAGGTTTAGCAATTACCTATGTAAAGGGGCCATGACATATGACGTCAAGAAAAGGGCGGAGAAATGGTGTGATAGGCTCCACATGACATTTGGAGAAGAATGACACATCCCAAAGGACCTACCATCAGTAGTAGGGAAACAAGTCTAGTTTTTTGTATATCAACATTTCTACATCATGTGCTTCCCAATGAGATATGGAGTCTAGAGACCTTGGTGTAAATTTCCTTACGCATTCACTACAAGGTATTTCCAAGCATCTGTTCACATATTTAAAGACACACGCCAACTATTATTCAATGCAGATAAGGTAGACTATGACTACCATACGTTGAGAGAGAAGTATGTGTACTTTGAAGAAGTGCATACACTAAGAGGATCATTTCAGAGGTGTTGAATATCAAGCCAATAAATCTGATTGTAGCAAATGTAGGGGAAGCATTGGTGTATCTTCAGCTGAAGCCCAGGATGGAGAACAATAAGTATGTAGAGAATGAATTTGTGCTCCCAAGGCCGCCGAAGGGTAAGAACACAATAGAAAACATACCGACACAAAGGCCCACAGAAGTTGTTGAAGTAGAGGGTGAAGAGGAAGAGCATGAGATAGTGGAGGCTTGAAGTGCAAAAGAAAGCAACCATATGATAGAGAAGAGTCATGGTGCATGGCCACTCTACCTCAAGGATAGGATGAAGAGGAAGATACAGAGGTTGAGTAGGGGAACATAGATTTAAGAAAGTGTTCAGACACATAAGGACTCAAAGTGGAACCCCACGACGGTACGGAAATCACCTCATCTCTCTCCACATAAGGAGACCATTAAACCAAAGAAGAGAATAAAGTTGAAGTTGAATAAAGAAACGGAGGAATCATAAGAGAGAAAAAAATGAATATCCTACCCCACTTGAGCAAGAAGATGAGCCAAAAAATGAGGAAGAGCAGAAAGATGAAGAGATGAAGCGTGAAGAAGAAAAAGAAAAGGAAATATTTGGATCCACGTATGCGACTTCTTAGGATGTAACGAGATAGACTCCTAACATTGAATCTACAATTCCCAAGGGTCCTAGATCGAAGACAATGAGTGGAGAGCACATTGCACCAGCCATGGGGTATGTAGGGGATGTAAGTAAAATTTTCTCCGCGCCGCTTCTAGAGCACAATAGCGCAGAAGGATTTATTTGGCTAGGAGCTAATGGATGAGGATATGGTGATCATGTGTGCACTCAAAATCAACTATCATGGTCAATGAACACCCACATGGATGAGTCTGAATTTGATGGATGAAAAGAGTCGTGTGTTTCAAGATGGTTGAAAAAGGCACCCCAAGCTAGACACATGACAAGTAAGCCTATTGTCATGTTGGATGAGCATGTCAGTAATGCATTGGTGAAGGTTTCTACTAAAGTTGCTATAAGAAACATGGATAAAGCTGCAAAAATCAGAGCGCTACATGAGGATCTAAAGACAAAGGATGTAGAGATAGTGCACATAACACAAGAGAGGGACTTGGCGCAGAAGAAGAATGTAGTATTTATTAGCTTCACAGAGGATATTGGGGACAATGTCATAAGAGCTAGGCCACACTTGGAGACCAAGGTACCATAGATATTTCCCTCAACAATACATTATGTAGGAAATTTGGTGGACTTGGTACTTGAAGATGAACCTCTACGCATGACAGCACCAAGGAAGTCAAAGAAGGAAGCAAAACGAGATAAAACACCAAAGATGTGAAAGATTACATCCTATGAAGGGCTGTTATAAGTGCTACAAGAAGTACTGAAGAAGGAAGACCAGACTTTGAACATCTGCACAACTCTAGAGGTGCTTATCAATATAAAGACCTTAGAAGAAAACAATGAGGTCCAAAAAGCAATGAAGGATGAGACATTGGGCCACACAGAAATATTGTCAATAGTTAAGTAGAAGCATGAGGCCCTAGCAACAACACAAGAGCCATATAAGACTTGGCTAGAAGAGCTTGGGAAGCTCATTGCGTAGAAGATGGATCTTTTAGAAGGAAGAATGACCTCAATGTCTAGCATTGTGTTGGTTCTATAGAATGAAAAAGGAGAGATTATGAGGGATGAGTTAGAATCCATTGTTGTGGACATTCTAGAGAAATCATAATAAGCATTTGCTAAATGGTAGGCCTTGGAGGTCAAAATAAAGGAAGAGTATCTAGAGTTGATACTTCAAACTTATATAGAGGAGGTTGCCTCATAGCCTCATAAATTTTTTTTATTTATGTACATACTTTCATTCTTATTTTTTCCATTCTTCTATGATTTACTTAAATTTTTAGACATAACCATTGTTGGGACGACTATGCGATTAGTGTGGGGTAATGTTGATTAGAGAATACTTATTAGAGATCACACAAGGAGTCCACGCAGGAGAGAAAGCCAGGATCAAGTGCACAGAGGGACAGGAAGAACCCATGCATGGAGGGAAAGTTTAGCATTAAGGACTTATCTGATTTTGAGCATGAAGACCTATTTTTAGAAGATGGCGTGTGGAACACACAATGATGCTGAGACATGCATGCCATGCATTGTCTATCTTTAGAGGATCGGATCGAAGAATTTTGCATGGAGACGAGCTAAGAGAAGGATTACCACTTCAATTAACTATAATAGGTTTATAGATAGCACACTTGCATGTGTGGCTATGCCTATAAATGGTGTGTGGCTATTAATAGCATGCAGCCTATTTCTGGAATAGATAAGCGGTGAAGGGAAAGTCCCCACCCTATATATATGATGTGAAGTACATAGTAAGAGATACATATATACACAGAGAGAGGATGGATGTATGAAGGTATAGAGGTATGCGCACATGATTGGATTATTATATCATATCCATGCGTGCATTGGTATAGATTTCCATTATTGTAAGGAGCTTATGTGTTTATTAATAGATGGAAGATATTGGCTGAATCTAAGTGTCATTCATGTGTGTAATTGAGTAGTGCATGTTATTGATTCAATCATGATTATTGTTTAAAGCTTGTTCTTTCATAGATCTGAATGTAGCATGCATTGTAGAATGATGGATTAGTTATGGATCTATATGTTTCTTCCTTCATCACACTAACATCCTGCTACAACAACCCTAAAGAGGGACCTGGTACCTTTGCGTGCTTTGGGTGAGTGCTTAGTCTAAGCTGAGTGATGTGCCACTCGACTAGGGTGTTATCAAATTCTAAGCTACATCAGGCTCGTGGGCACAAAATGAAAATTCCACTTTTTAGCTAAAAGTGTAAAGTGCCAAATGTCTCCCTAGGTCCGCCGATCCATAACCTTTCCTAGGTGAAATTTCTTCCCTACGCCCAGAGACCCGTTTTTGGAAAAAAATCCTCCCAAGGCCCACCAGCTCGTAACTTGAGAAATATTAGGATTTAAGAGGACTTCTTTATATCATCGAAAAGGGGAAGAAATTTCCTATCTAATGAAAGTTTTTTCAAAAAATTTAAGTGCATGAAATATAAATTAAATTACCTTTTTGTTTAAATGTTTTTATTTCAAAGTCTTGGGGTGACTTTTAAGGGACTTTTAAGGGGTCACGTTATGGGGTAAAGGAATGTTTTTCTAACCCCATGTAAATAAGAACCTTGGTTATTGTTTAGACCTAGTGAAATTAATTACCTTGGGCATTTAATTGTTTTGGCCCCTTTGACCCTCTAAAATTAATTAAGGAATATTTAACTATAGTGTTAATTTAATTATTTATTAAATTAACACCTAAAGGAAATTTAACTATATTTGGATTAATTACACTCATTAATTTTGTAATGTGGATCTAATGTTTGTTATAACAGAAATTTTCATTTATTAAATTATAATTGACTTTGAATCTTTGTTGTGACAACTATTGCTTTAAAGCCTGGTAGTGGTCACACTTTTCAAAAAAAATTATTCCATAATTTTTCTATCTAAACCTAGGTTGTTCTTGGGTCTTAAGTGGACGTTTTAGCATACGTTACACTTGGTATCAGAGCCATGGGTTCAAGGTTTGGACCCTTGGGCACACTATAAAACTTGAGACATGAACATTATACCTATTGCAATATTAAACCTAGCACACTTTTAAATCTAGAAAACAACCTTGTTTAAAAATTGCATATTTTAGTAAACATGGAAAAAAAAGCTGAATAAAAACCTAGAATAACAAACTAACTCTCACCTTGGTCTATGCAGGAGGCACAGACAAGACGAGGGGTCCTTTCACATAGATCTAGACTTTCCACCTCTAGATCATATTGTATCCACCATCCTACCTCAAATTTTACAAACGCTTCAGGATGTTAATGCCGCTTTACGTAGAGGGTCCATAGGAGGACAGTCAGAAAGACATGCTAGGGATCCATCCATTGAGGGTCATGCATCTCTTTGACACAGTAAGGAGTATAGAGGAGAGAACTACCATGTGGAGTTAGGTAGAGTAGAGTCAACGCACAGTGGCGATAGGGAGACTGGATTTCTTAACACAGGGATAGGTCTCGAAGCCCTACGCTTAGAGATGAGCATGAAGTGATGCCTAGGGGATGCTAGACTATAGTTGTAGACCATATCAAGGAGATCCTGAAGCTACGACCATGTCACTATTCTGGGGACATAGGTGGATTTCAGGTAGAGGCCTTGTTGGTGAGCTTGAGCGGGTACTTTAAGCTCTACCATTGTACTAGCAACATGAAATCTCATGTTATGATCCATCTTCTGAGGGATGGAAAAGGTGTCTGGTGGAGGATCGAGGAGAAAAAGATTCACGTTTATTTAGATACGGTTATTTGGGAGCTCTTCGAGGAGCAATTTAGGAGAAGGTATTTATCTCAGAGGTTCATTCAGCAGAGTATAGATGAGTTTCACGACCTCCGTCAGGCCTCTATGACTATAGTGAGTATGAGAGTCGATTTTAGGAACTACTCTAGTATGTCAACTATATGCAGAATGAGAAGGTATGGATCCATATGTTCACATGGGGCCTGAAAAGTAGATTTGGGTTGTGAGGTGCATATCCATTGTCCATAGACATTAGCTAAGGCTGTTTAGAATGCCTATATAACAGAGGAAACTTAGGGAAAGACACAACAAGCCGAGATAGACTATAGATATGCATCTAGCAGATGCGGGACAACAGTTGAGGGGGTCACTACTCCTCCTCATGGTGGACAAGGGTTAGCATAGTCATCTTTTAGGCCACGAATAACAGCAGAGCAGACCCACCCACTATACAGTGCCTCCACAAAGATTTGATGTATAGAGGGGGTAGAGTGTAGAGCCTCTTCCTAGGGGTCCCATTAGGACACAGGGTACACCGAGAGCTCACCAGTATGAGATCGTCACCAGAGACATCAGCATTCCATAACTAGATCATCAAGATCCACATCATAGACCTCTAGAGTACCGAGTTGGAGATGCTACTCATGGGAGAGGATCGGGTAGTTGTTATGGTTGTGGTGTTGCTGGACATTTTTAGAGAGAGTGCCCATAGAACCCTAGTAAGAAGGGTAAGATGTAAATCTCAAAGCCTACTATTGGTAACATGGGGCATAGTCATTGGATCTATGTAGTGGTTGAGAATGGCCAAGCGCACCACCGAGTACCATGATTGAGATGATAGGTAGCATTGGTGGTGTTCCTACCTCCATTCGGTTTGATTCTTATTCTTGATTCTTTTATTTCCCCATCTTTAATATAGCGATGCAAGTTGGTGGTAGCTATGTAGGGTCTTAGTTAGGACCTTGAGATGTCTTTGGAGCCAAGATCTCTATAGACTCCTTAGTTAAGGAGTGTGTAGTGGATTTGGGACCTTTCACTACTACCTCAGATCTTCGTATCCTTCTGTTGAGTTCATAGGGAGTCATCTTGGGCATGGACTTGTTGTTTGCACATAGAGCCAGGGTGGATTGTTACCATAAGAGTATATCATGTAGAGATGATCTAGGAGTTGATTAAGTGATAGAAGGGGTTATGAGACCAGTTTCCATTTGCACCATCTCTGTCATGTAGATTAAGCGGTGTGTTCCATGAGGTTGCTAGATGTATGCTATCATAGTTAGTGACCGATCGAAGGATGAGTCTAGTGGACCATCACTTAATGACCATGCTATCTTTAGAGAATTTTATGATGTCTTTCCAGAGGAGCTACTGGGGTTACCACCCCTACATGAGATATATTTTCACATAGATCTGGTTCTGGGAGTAGAACCTATTTCACGATCACCTTATTGGATGACCACCCCTAGGCTCTGCGAGCTCAAGTTGCAGCTAGAGGGCCTTGTAAAGAACGGCCTAATCCATCCTAGTGTATCCCCTTGGGGTGCACCAGTGATATTTTTAAAGAAGAAGGATGGATCTCTGTGGTTGTGTATTGATTACCACCATCTAAACAAAGTAACGGTCAAGAATCATTACCCCCTTCCATGCATTGATGATTTATTTAATTAGATGAAAGGGGCCACAGTTTTCTCCAAGATAGACCTTAAGTCAAGTTATCATTAGTTGAGGATTATAGAGGAAAAAATTCATAAGACCACCTTCCGCACGAGATATGGCCACTACGAGTTCACTGTGGTGCCTTTTAGTTTGACGAATGCCCCGCAATGTTTATGAGCTTGATGAATAGGGTGTTTAGGACATTTTTGGATCACTTCATGCTCAACTTCCTTAATGACATTTTGATTTACTCACGTATGTGTGAGGAGCATGAGGGTTACCTTAACCACATTATTCAATGTCTTTATGAGCAACATCTTTATGGGAACCTGGAGAAGTGTTTGTTCTTTTAGAAAAAGATGCAGATATTTGGGCCACATCATTTCTAGGGAGGGTATCGTATTTGATCCTTCCAAGATTCGAGATATTATGGATTATCCAACACCAACTAGAGTTACAGAGGTGTACATTCATGGGTTTAGCAAATTATTATAGGATATTTGTTTAAGACTTCTCTCGGGTTCGCACCCCATCACTTCCTTTCAACAAAAAGGGAAGAAGTTTGTTTGGTCGACGAGATGTGAGGTGGCCTTTAGGAAACTCAAGGAATGCCTCACGATAGCACCCGTTCTTGCGGTACACTCGATCCGTAGGGTGAGATTTTCATATCCACGGATGCCTCTTTGACAGGAGTTGGAGGTTTTCTAATGCAAGAGAGTAGAGTTGTTGCTTTTGAGTCTCACAAATTCAAATATTATGAGCTCAATTATTCGACTCATGATCTTGAGCTTGTGGTAGTTATTCATACCTTGGTTTAATGGAGACACTTACTTCTTGACCAAGATTCACACTCAGACTAATCACTTGAGTCTTCTTTACCTCTTCATACAACCCAATCTCAACACTCGTCGGCGCGTTTGATGAAGTTGATTTTTGAGTATGATATGGAGATAGAGCACTTGAAAGGGAAGGAGAATGTGGTTATAGATGCTCTTAGTAGACAGAGACATGTAGTTATGGCCACTTCAGTGGGCACAAATTTGTGGAGGTGGATTCTATAGTAGTTTCCTCATGATAGTTAATACATTGCAGCTAGAGCAGAGATCGAGTATCAGAGACCCCTTAAGGGGAAGTTTAATGGGTTTTCATTGGAGGCAGATGGCCTTCTCAGGCATAGAGACTAGATATATGTTCCTAGAGACGGAGTCATGAGGCATGAAATCTTGACAGAGACACATCGTGTACCCTATTCAACCCATCCCAAGGTGAAGAAGATACATGCCACTTTGAGACAACAGTATCATTGGAGGGGAGTTCATAGAGACTTGGCTCAGTTTGTTTCACGATGTTTGGATTTTTAGAAAGTAAAGGTCGAGCATCAACATCTAGTTGGCCTTCTCTTTCCGCATGATATACCGGAATGGAAATGGGACACCATTTCCATGGACTTCATTATTGGGATACCGATGTCGAGATACCACCATGATGCCATCATGGTCATGGTGGATAAATTAATGAAAGTGGCTCATTTTTCTCTCGATGAAGACCACCTATATAGCTAGTGTACTGGAACGGGTATATCTAGATAAGATTTTCAGTTTGCATGGGATTCTGTAAAAGATTATTTCTAACCACGATCCTTTGTATACTTCCCACTTTTGGACTACCATGCAACATGCCCTCGAGACAAAGATAAATTTCAGAACTACATATCACCCTGAGATAGATGGATAGACTGAGTGGGTGAATTATATATTAGAGGACATGCTGAAGATGTATGTTATAGATCACTAGTCGAGATGGGAGGAGTACTTGTACTTGGTGGAGTTTTCATACAATAATAGTTTTCAAAGTTTGATAGGCATGTCCCCTTTCCAGGAACTATATATTAGAGAGTGTAGGACACCTCTTAGTTGGGACAAGTTAGAGGACAGGGTTTCTCTTGGGCTATCTTTATTACAAGACACGGAGCAGCAGATGGTTTTGATCGATGACAGACTGCAAGGGAGGCACATGATAGGAAGAAGAAGTATGCGGATCGAAATAGGACTGCCATAGTTTTGATGTGGGCATGAAGGATTTCCTTCATGTCATGAAACATAAGAGCCCTATGTGTTATGGAAAATGTTCTAAGTTAGCTCCTAGATTCATCGGCCCCTTTGAGATCTTGGAGTGTGTCATCCTTTTCCTACCATTTAGCGTTGTCACCTAGCTTGTCTCGCATCCATGATGTGTTTCATGTTGTTTTACTTAGGATATATATTGCAGATCCTTTTCATGTACGGGATTGGACCAAATTCTAGGTGTAGGATCGGGGGCAACCGATGGTGAAGCCCATCCATATTATAAAGCGCATGACCCTATGCTTTTGAGGAAGAATGACTAACCGAGGTTTGAGTGCAAGTGGGAAAGATATGATGAGACTGCTGCTACATGGGATGATGCTACTTTACTTTACTTTACTATAATTTTCCCTAGGATGAAGTTGAGTCTAAAAGGAGGGGGATGTAGTGCCCACTTCCCTTCGACACTTTTTGTTATTGATTATGATAATCACAACTATACTAATGGATGTTATTGTAGCTTTTGATACAGCATGATGTTATATGTTAGAGATCATGGACTATTGTTGATTTTCATTCATATATGATGTACGTTAATTATTGGTGACATTTTATATTGATGTTGATATGGTGATTATATGTGTTTTAGACATGTTATACTTCATCATTTTGAGTATACCTAAAAAATTGAACTAGTATTATGATCATATTCTTATTGATGAAATTATAAATGATATCATTACTTCCTAGATGATGTTTTGATTCATATATCGATGATTTTGAAATTATATTGTATATTCATTTAGGATGTTTTGATGTGGCCACGAGGATGAAGGAGTTGTTATATGTTTGTAGGTAAACATGTCACAAAAAACATCAGGGCATTGGAGACCAACCACATTGGAATTCTAGATGAATTCAACAAGGGTCGCCATGGCAATGTGTATTTGTTATTTGTGCATATTTGAAGTGATGTTAGGGATTCCCATGGGGAGATCGCCTTCAAATGTGATGAAGGGGTTATCTCGTATTCTTTTATCTAGTTTCTTTTGTTTAATTTTAGTGTGTGATTTTTAGTGATGTATTTTCCCCTTTATTATTTATTTTATTTGTGTCTAGATTAGTGAGTAATCATGTTGTTAAATAAATTAAATTGGGTAAAAATAATGAATTTATTAGAGTTGACGGTTCTTGGATTTATGTGTTGTAAGGAATGTATAAGTAACTTGGAGTGTGAAACACTCCACCTTCCTTTTAAAATTCAGATATGTTCTTAGGGGATGATTTTGGAGGCTTGTAGAACAAGTTAAACTTGTCCCACACCTCTTAAATTTCTATACCAACCCTACCGATGGGATTAGGGAGTCAAAATTAGACCTTATTATATATATTGGGAAGGCAAGTTGTAAGTTTTTATTGCACCTTCTTGCATGAAATTAATTTTGGTCCTTAAGGGTTGTGATCTTGGATTGTGTGTGTAAGTAAAATGTCATTTTATTCACCCACTTATTAATTGTGCCTTGGAGTTTGAAGTTGAATTATGAGGTGGAGTTGAGGATGAGTGATGTGGCATCCTACATGGAGCCACCTCATCCTCCTCTCTCCCTTTTCTATTTATTCGAATTCTTTGGCTTGTTTGGGGGTTACTTCATGTTGGTTTGGTGCTCTTGCAATTGAAGAGAGTTAGAGGATTTTGGATGCTTGTGGATTTTTTGGTGCTTTGGGACTGTTTGGATTTGAAGAAGCCTATTTTTGAAATTTTGATCAAGCTCTATCATGGAGAGATAGGAGCTTCACTTTTTAAATGCCTTTGCAGAAAAAGGAAAATTAAATCTGATTTCAAATCCCAACCATGATCAATTAATCCTTAAAAATCCATCCAATTTCTGTCAAGTGTGATTCTCCATGTCGATTGGCATGTTGGAGAAGGAAGAATGGTAGATCGAATTAAATCTAGCAGTTGAAAAGTTTAGTTCACATTTTAAATTGCAGGAAAGACGTTTTCTTAAATTTCACCCATCTAAGTTTGTGAAAATAATATTTTATGCTTCCTATGTAAGGAGGAGTTCGAGCCCTTTCCATAAAGTCCTTATTTTCTCAAATTTGAGATTCCAGTTCAAATTTATGGCCCTCTCAAGTTTTTTATCGATTGTGTTTCAAATAAAAATATATAAGTTCAAAATTTAGTTTTGCTAAGTTTATTCTACGACCTCGCAGCCCCACCATTTCACTTTTTGGAAACCACTTCCGAGGGTTCACAGCCCATGTCTTCTAACTTAAATTTTGAAAAATTGGTAAAAATTCCTAATTTTCCGTGGCCGGCCTGTCTTCCCGCAGTCACTTTGTTGACTAACACGTGGCTTCGTTAAAGGCGTCGCGAGGCACGGGTTTTTTTAACCTTTGCTCTTTTAACACAAAATATAACATTTCTAAGTTTTCCCGATGGTCCGCTTTCTGTCAGAGCTTTTGGGCTAGACACGTGGCATCTCTAGGCATTGGCGGAGGCACGATGTTTTAAAACCTTTTCACCTTTTCAACAAAAAGAGTTAAAATCCAAATTACCTTTGGCGACCCGCCTTCCCGTGCTGACTTAAAATCTTGGACACATGTCCTTTACGGATCTCAGGCATATTTTCTTCCATTGGCACAAATCCTTGTTGTGGGCTCATGAATGAAAATTGTGATTTTTAGCTAGAATCACAAAGCACCCAATGTCTCCCTAGGTCCGCCAAATCAAACCTTCCGCAGATGAAATTTCTTCCCTAGGCTCTGTAGGCCCGCTTTAGAAAAAAATTATGAGGAGTTACGATGAATTCTTTATATCATTGGAAAGGGGAAGAAATTTCCTATCTAATGGAAAAAATTTCAGAAAGTTTTAAGTGCATGAAATATAAATTAAATTACCTTTTTGTTTAAATATGTTTATTTCTAAGTCTTCGGGTGACTTTTAAGAGGTCACTTTATGGGGTGAAGGAATGTTTTTCTAACCCCATGTAAATAAGAACCTTGGTTAGTGTTTAGGCCTTGTGAAATTAATTATCTTGGGCATTTAATTGTTTTGGCCCCCTTTGACCCTCTCTAAAATTAATTAAAGAATATTTAACTATAGTGTTAATTTAATTAATTATTCAATTAATACCTAACGGAAATTTAACTATATTTCGATTAATTACACTCATTAATTTTATAATGTGGATCTAATGTTTGTTATAAAGGGAAAATTTCATTAATTAAATTATAATTGACTATAAATCTTTCTTGACAATCAAGAGAATCTTGGTAGTGGTCACACTTTTCAAACAAAAATTATTCCATAATTTTTCTATCTAAACCTAGGTTGTTCTTGGATCTTGAGTGGACATTTGAGTGTATTTACATTTTTTCTTAGAAAGCTCTCATTTTAAATATATACATGTATATATATATATATATATATATATATATATATATATATATATATATATATATTTTAAAATGAAAGCTTTCTCATAATAAAAGAAAAGTAAATACACTAAAAAATATATAGATCTCTTAGGAAAATGAAGAATACTCAAATGGGTGTTTTGGTTAAATAATGCTTATAACAAATAAATAATATAAATTACAAGCAAACAATTGAATAGGGTAGAGTGGTATTAGAAAAGTAAATAAAATGGAATAGAGTTGGGTTGTGTATATCCATCCCAAGCTTGACCCTTCTCATCCATGGCTTCTTCCTCTTCCATCTTCCCTTAACCTGCAAAACCAAAAATGAGTGAAATGAGTAAAAGAAATGAATAAAATTCTTCCTTAGATATTTTAGGGTTGATTTGAAATCCCTTCATCCAATGGCCTAGATTGGATTCATCCAATGACCAAGATTATCTCCTACAAAAGTTAGGTAGGGGTTGGTGAGAAATATCATTTTATCTTATGGGTCTTCTTTTGAATCGGGCCACTTGTGTGGTGTTGGTGCTCAATTTAGTCTCACCCCGTTTGTCTTTGAAATTCTTCAATTTGTGGGCTTTGTCGTATTTTCTATCTCCCTGTATTGATGCATGAAAACTCTGTCCTCCATTTGGTTGCCATGATCAGTCCCTCCCTTGGTCGAGGATCACTTAAAAGTCCAGAATTTGTTTTTCGCTCCTCTCATCCACGTGAAAGAGTCTCAGAATTTGGTTGTAAACTTAGTTTTTTTCCTTCCTTCCATTTTCCATAGTCACATTTTTTTGTCCCTGTCTTTTTTTTCCCATGTACCTATGAAAACGTAATTGGATGTGGCTCAGAGGATCATATTTGGGCCTTATATCATTTCCAAATTCTTTGTCCTGAAAGAAAGATCATTTTTGGGCTCAAATGGTGATTTTCTTGCATTTTACGCTTTGATGGGAGTGTTTTTCCACATCAAATTTACATCTCAAAGATCGTGTGAAACGTGTCCCTTTCTAGTTGTATGTTTCTCAACCGGCACTTTGAAAACTCTAAGGCCCAATTCAACTCAAAACTTGTCCACGTGGAGCGTTGACGCTCATCTAAAAATTCACCTTTTGGTTTTGCCTTGAAGTTGCACTAGGGAGACACGTGGAGATTTCCACTACCTTTCCTAGACTCGACAAACAAAAATTGTGGTCGATATAGTTTTGGTGGACCATGGACACGTGGAGGGATGGAACTCATTTGAGGATCAGCCTCAGGGTCCCACCTTAATAATTGTGATAGGGAGACACGTGAAGGCTTCGCCAGCTCCACTCTATACTTAAACTTTTGAAAGTAATTTTGAAAATCCTGGGACATGTGGAGGGACCGTGCCTTTTTGGGGTCTCTACTTTTAGGGACCACCTCAAAGTGCACCATTGAGACACGTGGAGGATTTCGCTGGCTCCTTTTTTGCTGAGGCTTTTTCAAAGGCCAAAAGGTGTTTTTCTTGGGCCCAGGGCACATGGAAGGCCCACACTTGTTTGGAAACTTTCCCCTAAACTCATCCTTGGGAGTTGCACCATTGAAATATGTGGATGACTATAAAATAAAGTAGAGAAGGGGTAGAATCAATGGTTTTGTGCATTGCATCTATTTTTCTGCCATTTTTTCTCCAAGACTCCTAGAGATGCGAATACGAACTTTTTCATCATTTTTTAATGAAATTCCTTATTGTCTCTATCTATAAAGTTCCATTCAATGGATTTGGAACTTAATTTTTGAGTCTAATGATTGTTAAGCTCGATATTTTTAAGTTGGAATTGCTCAAGCACTTGCAAAAATGGGAATTACTAGAGAAACTAGAAGTGGGAAAGAGTTGAAGAGGAAAGAAAGGGAAAATGATGAAATGATGAAAGTTACAGGTGAAAAAGATGATTTTTTTTTCTTGAGAGTGAAAAGGATTACCCGTCGATCCAAATTGCAGAGCTTCCAAAAATGATTAAAAATAGGATTTCTTGCTTGACAGAATCAAAATGATTAAAAGGATTGCCAAAAAGTTGTGGCATGGCATCCTAGTCATTTGTAAAAGGCCCAAGAAATGTGATCAGTCCATAATTGGTCCACCTGGCACCTTTTGGATGTAAATTTGTTAAACGTCACTTTCTCGAGACAAATTGGTAACAAGAAAAGGTCCCTCAAATATCCTTCTCTTTTGGGGGAAATTGAGTGAGTGAAATGTATAAATGTAATGAGAATACTCTTGTAAAGTGTCAGGGGTGGAATTCTTAAGATAAAATTTTAGAAAACCATCTTCTTGAGAGACCAATCTAAGATACCTGGTTAATTCCTTCTCTGTTAGATTTCCTATCATGTCATGTTGGTTGCAGATGTATAGCAATTGATGAGCACCGAGATTGCTCTAGAAGCTTTCCCCTACTTGATGAATCTAAACAATTTTGAAAATAATGTGTTTAATCTCTACCAATTTGTGTTTGCTTTGTTTCTGAATGTCTACAAATGGTTTCTTTTGTTTGTATTACAATATTACATTGAAATATTTGTGAAATCACACAGATCTTGTCCCTATGACAACTTAGTGGCATTTACAATTTCATTTCAAGAAGATCCTTCATCTTGTGATGAGATAAAAAAATTGAAAGTCACTCCATTGTCATTTGTTGATAAAGATTGTTTTTAATTCTTTGTGTGTACCTTAGGCGTGATTGATCAGAGATTTTCATGTGTAATTGAGTATTTTGGTGCTGATTTGGGCCTCCATTAAATCACACCTTCTCGTTAAAGGAACATCTTAACTATTCTCAAGCTTTCACATTATGGAGTTGTCCATTGTTGAGAACTTTCTCGAGATCTGCATAATCAAATTTATCCCGCTTAATCTCCCACAAAAATTATTCAAAAACAATGAATCCATCCTAAACTACCCATGTTTTCCATGTATATCAACAAAGGAAAAAAATCTATTTACTAAAATATGCAGAACAATCAGGATCCCATAATGTCTTCAATAACCTTAGCCTTGTTTTGAAAGTATCTCCATCTTTTAGAAGTGACAACTCTTAAGAGTTAAATTATCGATTATTGATCGTATTTTCCCAAGGATTTCTTCATAAAATTGGTGCAAAAGAAGGATATATCCATCTCCTTCATCAATCGAGGTTACACTACGGGGTTATCCATCTTGGTCGAAAAGGCATGACCTAAAGTAGTGAGGATAGGTCAAATCCTCTTGAAGGTGTTATCCATCTCTCCAAAATCTAAGTGACAAAGGGTCGAGTTAGATCTCCTCCCTAGCTACAAAATGACACACATTATGATTTATTTGTCTCTAAGATCCATGTCGAATATATGATGCTTTCAACTTGAAAGGGAGAAAATTTTTGGATACCAACACTAGTGGCGCTGTTGTCGGTGAATCTGATTTGCGTTGCCAGGGGATAATTTGTTTATTTATTACCAGTTCATACCCATTTGGCCCATCAACAACACTTTTGGCACCATTACCAGGGAATATGATTTGCGTTGTCGGAGAAGATTTGTTGATTTGTTACCATTTCATACCCAATTTCCCATCAACAACACTCGTGGCGGTGTTACCAGGAATCGATTTGCATTGCCAAAGAAGATTTGTTGATTTTTTCTAGTTCATACCCATTTGGCCCTTCAACAAAACTCATGGCACCGATGCCGAGGAGTATTTGAACAAAAGTGTACACGTAAAGACCACAGTAATGTTTCTTACATGATATAAGTGTAATTACATTGCTTGAAACATCATTATCTATTCGATTTGTAAGAATTGTTGAAAGTTGTAAGTTTTGAGTGCAATATTTCCAACTTATATAGTTATTGCACTAAATTTTCTATCATCATTGACAAATTTGTATAGAAGAAGAGAAGATCTTGTAAGATTTGCATGAATCTAGTGTTGAAAGACATTTGATTGGTCTTGCATAGTGCATTTACACAAACTAAAGTGAAAATCCTTAGTGGTGATTCCGTGTTGTTTAAATTCTTTATAAATACTAGTGTCATAACATATATCATGTAAGATTTGTCATTAATCTCTACAAAGCTGGAAGGAAGAAAATATGTCTTCATCGGGGACCCTAGTAGAAGGTTGTTTTTCGAGGGTTGGGAAAGTCTAATTCAAGAAGAAGAATAATTTGGAAGGTTGTTGGAGATCAAGCATCAAGAAAAGAGATCTCCATTGGTGAAAATGATTAGCGTTTGATTGAAGAATGCAATACTTCCTCAAGTTCTTCCGAATCGGTAGTCTCTTTGTTGAATTGAATTCTCCATCTAAAGAGGGTCCTTCTTTTGTATTTGAAAATTTTACTTCTCAATCTTCCCCAATATTTTCCAAGTTTGATAGATTTTTCAAAGAAACAGAGCCTTTAGAGGGCGATATTTTAAAAATTACATCCTTGTACCACACGCACCTCTCACTCCTCATCATTTTGTTTCTCCTGTAAGATCACCTCCTCAAAAATAATATGGCTCAGCCTCCACCTAGACCTCCATTTGTTGTTAATACTTTTGGTCCCATAAATTTCAGAGGTATGACTAGCTATCCAAATGATGTGCCACAAGATGTAAGAAATAGATTGCCTAAGTTTCAAGGAAATAATCAATCACTAGTGATCAACACTTGAAGCTCTTTGTCAATATGATGGAGGACTTTGAAATAGAATTTGAGGATGTCTACATTAAATTTTTTATCCATACTCTAGAAGAAGATGCAAGGTACTGGTATAAATCTTTGCCAAACAATTCCATTAACTCCTGGACAGAGATGAAAAATACTTCTAGAATATAGTATCGTGCTAAAAACAGACCCTAGGTTTATTTTATCGATTTTTTAAAAATAAAAAAGAATCCTAATGAATAAGTGCATGATTTTAATACAAGTTTTAACAAAACATTGAGAAGACTACTTGTTAATTTGAGGCCATGTGATGAATCACATCCGATAAAGTATTTAGATGCATTTGATAAGAAAGCTACTTACTATTTGAGGGATAAGAACCCTAGAAATTTGAAGCAATGCCTTTATCATGGCTTTGCAAATTGAGAAAAAAATTAAAGCTTTAAAGTTGAAAAAAATATCTTCTAAGAGGGAGGGTGTTAAAACAAGGACAAGACGATTAACCGAGAGAATCCTTAATCAAGTAAGGTTTTGATCTTGAGGAAGTTTTAAAGTCTTTGCCCCACCCACCATATGGTAGATCAACAAGTTGAAGAAGATGATGATTGTCAAATAAATCTCTTAGCTAGCCACGGCTGAGAAAGGAATTGGATAAGTTTCTCAAGGTTAGCATAGGAAACAAGGACAAGACAGATTCACAAATCATCCTAGAAATGATCAGATATCTAATGACAGGGGTAAAGGACCAATGAGAGATAGGCAACCCTAAGCTAGGGAGAATAGAGTAGTGTTTGATCCTCTAAATTCTAGAGTTGTTTTCGTTTAAGAGAAAAATCAAATTGATTGGTGTGAAAAATGTTTCTTGCCCCACCCACCATATGAAGTAGATCAACAAGTTGAAGAAGATGATGATGATGATGCATGCTTGGCGGTGGACTGATCCACAAGCTCACAACAAGGAGTAACTTCAACTGATGTAATAAGTGAAAGAACTACTGCAAGATTTTGGGATTGCATTCACCAGTACCTCTTCTTCCCCTCTCATGATTTAGAAATAGATATGGTATAAGAATTTCAAATTCCTAATAATTATTTTGAGTACCTAAGATCTCTAATGATTAAGAAGTATTGAGGAATCTCATCGAAGAGGGATATACATTTGTTAATGAATTTTGTTTTTTCCCAAGAAAGAGAGTATAACATAAGAAGTAAATTTGTCAAAGGGGCAGGGGCCTCAAGCCAAACCAAAGACCCCAGCTTCTCACCAACGTCCCAAAAGAAACTCCAAAGAAAGATTCATCTGGAAAAGGACTTATTGTCTCAAGTAGAACTGGTGTTCCCACCCATGCCCAAAATATTAATAATCTTGTGTCATCCGATGAGTTTTTCAATCATTCTCCAAATGTTGTTTTGCCCAAATACATTCCTTATGACATTGCCCAAGTCTTGAGTTCGATCAATATTTTGTCCCAATTGTTGAACTTCTTAGGATTCCTAAGAACAAGAAGAGGGCTTTTGAGTATTTGGGATTGGAAGAAGATAGGAGTACCCAAGGCAAAAATATAAATAATGTAAAAACTCCTCCTCCAACCATTGTAGACCTAGAAAAACAACCAACATTGGAGGAGATAGGTGAACCACCTGAAGTTTACTTGGGAACATCTTTGGTTGAGTCTCAATTAAATGTTGATCCATTTTTTACAACACTGATTATTAAGGACAAACTATTGCACAATTTTATGTTTGATTCTAGAGCATCATGCAATGTTTTGCCTCTAGAATTCACAAATGAATTAAAAATTAAAGTGATAGTAGCTTATGGCAAGTATATCGTAATGGATTCTAGAGAGGTGCAGGTTGTAGGATGTGTAAAAGGTTTGGTGGTACAACTTACGGTATCTCTCGGGTAAAAACTTGAAACTTGATGTTGTTATTGTTGATTTCCCTACCAAATGGGGCATGATGTTATCAAGAAAGTGGGTTGTAAGTGTTGGTGGAAGTATTCGAGATGGATATGTCGTTTGCCACCATTCCAAGTGAAGGCAACCTTGTAAAACTATATGGAGAGAAGAAGATGTTGCGCCTCATTGAAGATTCCAATAATGCTTCTTATGAAATGTTGTATGTTGATGTAGATGTTGATAAATTTGTTGGATTTTTTGATGGAAAAGAGCATAATATTGATTAGTGAAAATTTCTTGAGCATGTAGGTTTTTCTTGGACCTTGTTATTTGATGGAGCTTGTTCAAAGTTTGGAAATGGAGCTAGCATTGTTCTTATTTCTCCAGGCCAAGAAGAGTTTGTTTTTTCTTTCAAACTCAACTTTGAATGCACTAAAACCATTGCTAAATATGAATCATTGTTATTATGTTTGAGAATTGTATGGAAATATGGTATAAAGGATATCATTTTCAAAGGGGATTCAAAACTGATTGTCAAGCAAATTAGAAAACTATATGCTACTAAAAATCAGAGAATGAAACAATACAAGCATGAAGTCTGGGATTTGATTGAAATGTTTGACTCTTTTAATATTGTGCACCATGATGGAAAATTTAATGCTGTTGCAAACAAGTTAGTGGTGCTAGGATTCAAATTTGGGAATCATGTACAGTGTCCTCATTTTCTGAGTATGATGTTAAAATACTAACAAGGCCATATGTCCGTAACAACATTAAAAATTGGCAATTGTTTGATGATGATGCCTAGGTGAAATGGTTTCTATATAACCAAGGCAAGTTTGCTGACCAAAATATAGATTGGGAACCAATGGTGTGTGTTGTTGGAGGAAAGGAAGCTTTATCTGCCAAAGACATCATCCAGCTGAAGACAAACATGACTCCCAAAGGTTTGGTGGCACTTGAATCAAACTTTGATAATGTTGATTGCATTATTAATATAAATATGTCAGTCTCAAGAGATGTCGAAGAGCATGACTGGGTAAAGAGGAAAACCACATAAAATATTGTTAGGAAGTAATCAGAGAAAGGAAGAGAAACAATCCTATGTTCAATTGTTAAAGAAATATCAAGACTTCCTAGCTTGGTCTTACTTTGAGTTGAAGGAATACATGGAATATTTGTTCCAACATGAAATTCCTCTTGAATCTAATGCCAAGCCTTTTAGGAAAAAATAGAGGCCCATCAATCCACTCCTTTCTTTGAAGATGCAAGAAGAACTGAAGAAGTTGAGGGATGGAGGGATCATTTAGCCCATAAGGTACTCATCTTGGGTTGCAAACCTAGTGCCTATTAGAAAAAAGAATGGTGATATAAGGTTGTGCGTAGACTTTAGGAACTTGAATAAAGCATCATTGAAAGATAATTACCCTCTTGCCAAACATGGAGAATATGCTACAATTGGTAACTGGTTCTGAATTGTTATCCACTCTGGATGGTTTCTCTGACTATAATAAATTTTTGGTGAAAGAGTTAGAAAGAATAAAAACTAACTTTACCACTCCTTGAGGAACTTATGTCTATTTCAGGATGCCTTTTGGCTAAACGAATGTTGGAGTAACTTTCCAAAGAGCAATGGATGTAGCATTTTCTAGTTATATCAATGATTTCATTTATGTTTATCAAGATGATGTAACTGTGTTTTCCAGAAAAAGAAATAATAACTTGCAACACTTGGAGAGAATGTTGTTAAGATGTAGAGAGTATGGCATATCATTGAATCCTAAGAAGTGCCACTTTGGAGTGTAAAAGGAAAATTTTTTTGGTCACATTGTATCAAAGGAAGGGGTCATGATTGATCCCGAGAGAGTGGAGGGCATCAGCAAGGTTCCAATTCTAAGAACTAAGAAGGGAGTTCAATCATTCTTTTGAAAAATAAACTTTATTGAAAGATCTATGTCTAAGTTTGTTGAGTGACCATCCCCATTACTAGCATGTTGAAGAAGGACCAAGTTATCAAATGGAAAGAAGCTTCCATTCAAGCTTTCAATGGGATCAAGGAAGCACTAAATCATGCCCCTATTTTGGGAGCTCCAAATTACAAGAATCCTTTTCAAGTTTTTTCTTTTGCTTCGATAACACCATTGCATATTTTTTTTTGCATAAGGATGACGAAGGGGCTGAGAGACCAATTGCTTTTTTTGAGTAAGGCACTACAAGGAGCTGAGTTGAAATACAACATAATGGAAAAGCAAGAATTTTCCTTTGTGAAAGTAATAAAGTTTTTCAGACCCTACATCTTGAGCTCTAAATTTGTTTCTTATGTTCCCCACACCATGGTGAAAGACATCTTATCAAATATGGACGTCTCAAGAAAAATATACGAATGGGTAAACAAGTTGTAAGAATATGACGTGGATATCCAAACCACAAAATTCATAAGAGGTTTTGGCCTAGCTAGGCTTATGGCCGAGAGCAACTTGCAAACTATTGAGGTGAATGAAGTAGAAGAAGAAAGGGTGGATTTCCTTGAAAATTTGGTAAGCTCTAAACGATACAAAGATATAATCTTTTATCTCATACATATATGCTTCCCTTAATATTTGAGAAAAATCAGAAAAGAGCTCTTAAGTTAGCGTCTCAAAATATGTCATTATTGATGTTGGGTTAGCTTTGAAGAACCCTAAGGGAGTGCTATTAATATGCATTACTTGATATGAGGCCCCCAAAATAATTGCTGATCTCCATGGAGGATTTTGTGGGGGAAATCTTGTAGGAAGAGTTATAACACATAAAATATTGAGGGCTAGTTATTGGTGGCCAACTCTATTCAAAGATACAACTCTATTGGTTAGGAAATGTGAAAGTTGCCAACATTTTTCCGGAAGAAGAATGAAAGCTTCAGTGCTCCCTTCCTTTGGATCTTGTTTCAGTTGAAGCCCCATTTAAGCAATGGGGAATGGATTTCTTTGGAAAAATTTATGATCCTTCTAGTGTTGGTCATAAATGGATTCTTGTAGCCACTGCTTATTTCACTAAGTGGGTGGAATCAATACCCACCAAAGAAAGCAACACACCAAGTCATCCTGGACTTCATGTTGAATAAAAAAGTATGTAGATTTGGAGTTCTAGTTAATATTGTTGCTGATAATTCCATGAGTTTCAGAGAAAATTTTTGGTGGAAATGTGCAAATAACATGGAATCAATTTGACATATGCTTCTAACTACAATCCCCAAGGAAATGGACAAGCTGAGTCCAACAATAAAAGCTTTTGAAGATCATTATAAGAACATTGGAGCTGAACAAAAAGAAGTGGGGTGAGAAACTAAAGTTTGTTGTTTGGGTTGACAGAATCAGTTTCAAAAGAGATACTCGTAAGATCCCATTTTAGCTGGTATATCGAACTCAAGCTTTTTTACCCCTTCATATGCAATTATCTTCATTTTAGTTTTTTCAACAAATAGAAGATCAGGAAGTTAGTACATATGATGCTCGAATCAATGAGATTATTGAGTTAGATGAAGAAATAAGGGCATCCCATCAGTGGCATGTGAATTTTAGAGAAAAGTTGAAGACATTATTCGACAAGAAGGTGACTCCAAGAGATTTTAGCATTGGGGATCTTGTGCTATTATGGGATAAAAGGCATGAAGATAAGGGAAATAATTGTAAATATGATGCATTGTGGATGGACCCTTATTCAATTAACATTCGAATTGGTGAAAATACCTTCCTCCTAAAAGAATTAGACAGGGAACTTCTTGAATTTCATGTTAATGGTAGGCATTTGAAAAATTTCCTTGATTGATTTCTCAGAATCAAGGTATACTCCATTGTACAATGTATAGTCTTTTGGTTTCTTTCTGCATTCATGTTCTTATGTTTTTGTTTGTCCTAGTCCTTGGAGGCCATTTTGTTGGTTTATCGGTTCATCCTCGAGGGAGTTAGTTATTATTGTTCTGCTCTGCGTAAGCTTATTCTTTAACTCCATTTCTTAATGGTTTATTTTTGGCACTTGGTCTACTATTTGTTCTTGTGGCACTCACAGGGAGTGTCCATCCCCGAGTCGAGTTGATGTGGGTGCTCAATTCAGTCTCACCTGTTTGTCCTTGAAATTCTTCAATTTGTTGGCTCTGACGCATTTTCTATCTCCCCGTATTGATGCATGAAAACTCGTCCTTGATTTGGTTTACATGATAATTCCCTTCCTTGGTCGAGGATCACTTAAAATTCTAGATTTTTTTTTGTTCCTCTGTCTGTGTGAAAAATTATATAAGTTGGCGTAAACTCATATTTTTTCTCTTCCTTTCTTTTTCCACATCATGTTTTGTTGTCCCTATCTTTTTTTTCCCGAGTATCTATGAAAACGTGATTGGATGTGTCTCAGAGGATCATATTTGGGCCTTATATCATTTCCAAATTCTCTTTCTTGAAAGCAAGATTCATTTTCAGGCTGAAATGGTGATTTTCCTACATTTTACGGTTTAACGGGAGTGTTTTTCCTCACAAATTTACATCTCAAAGATCTATGGAAACGTGGCCCTTTCTCGGTTGGATGTAGCTTGATGGGGCAATTTAAAAACTATAAGGTATGATTTAACTCAAAACTTGTCCAAGTGCAGGGCTGGTGCTCATCTGAAAATTCACCTTTTGGTTTGACCTTGGAGTTGCACCGGGCAGACATGTGGAGATTTCCACTACCTTGCCCAAACTTAGACAAATTTTTTATGCGGTCGGTATAGTTTTTGCAGACCATGGACACATGGAGGGATGGCTCTCATTTGAGTATCCACCTCAAGGTACCACCTTAACAATTACTATAAGGAGACATATGGAGGCTTCGTCGGCTCCACTCTCTACTTAAAATTTTCAAAGCAATTTAGAAAGGCGTGGGACACGTGAAGGGACCACACGTGTTAGGGGAACAGCCCCTAAATTTTATTTTGAAGCAGCGTGAGGAGGACACTTCTTGAGGCTTCCACTCACTTCTACCCTTTCTTGGACTTTTCAACGCCCAAGGAAAACTATCTCGAGCCTAGACACAAGGCGCCTTCCATCGATCCTTTATCTTTTGTAACTACATCGTGACGGAATGAGACACGTGATGAGCCCATGCTTGTTTTGGGTCTCTGCTTTTGGGGACCATCTCAAAGTGCACCATTGAGACACGTGGAGGCTTCTGTTGGCTCCTGTTTTGTTGATACTTTTCAAAGGCCAAAAGTTGTTTTTCTTGGGCCCAAGGCACGTGGAAGGCCCACACTTGTTTGGAAACCTTCCCCTGTAATTATCCTTTGTGATTGCACCAAGGAAACACATGGATGACTATAAAATAAAGTAGAATAGGGGAAGAATCAACGGTTGGTGTGCATTGCGTCTATTTTCCCAACATTTTTGCTCTAAGACTCATGGAGATGTGAATATGCATTGGTTTTCATCATTTTTGATGAAGTTCCTTGTCGTCTTTGTCAGAAGATCCATTGAATGGATTTGGAACTTAATTTATGAATCCAAGGATTGTTAAGGTTGATATTTTGAATTTCGAATTGCTCAGGCACTTGCAAAAATGGGAATTACCAGAGAAGGTAGATGCGGCATAAAGTTGCAAGGGAAAGAAAGGGAAAAGGATGAAATGATGAAAGTTACAGGCACAAAGGATGAAAAAGGTGTTTCCTCAAGAGTGAAAAGGATTACCTGTCACATCCAACTATGAAGAGCTTCCAAACAATGATTAAAAAGGATATTTCTCACATGAAATAATCAATATGATTAGAAGGATTGCCAAAAATTTTGGCATGGCATCCTAGTCATTAGACGAGGGCCCAAGAAATGTGATTAGTCCATAATTGGTCCACATGGTAGCTTTCAGATGCAAATTTGTTAAACGTCACTTGCTTGAGACAAATTGGTAACAAGCAAAGATCCCTTGAATATTCTTCTCTTTTAGGCGGAAATTTTAGGGAGTGAAATGTATAACTGCAATGAGAATACTCTTGCAAAGTGTCGGGGTTGAATTCTTAAGAGAAAATTTGAGAAATTCGTCTTCCTGAGAGACCAATCCGAGATACCCGGTTAATTTCTTTTGTGTTAGATTTTATATCATGTTAAGATGGTTGCGAGATGTATAGCCATTTATGAGCATTGAGATTGATCTAGAAGCTTTCCCTTGCTGATGAATCTAAACAGTTTTGAAATTAATTTTGTGTTCAATCTCTAGCAATTTGTGTCTGCTTTGTTTGAATTTCTGCAATGGTTTCTTTTATTCCTATTGCAATATTATATTAAATTTTTTTGAGAAATCACATAGGATCTCATCCTTGTGACAATTTAGTGGCATTTAGAATTTAATTTCAAGAAGAGCCTTCATCCTGTGATGAGATAAACAAATTTAAAATCACTCCATTTTCATTTGTTGATAAAGATTGTTTGTAAGTCTTTGGGTTTACCTTAGGTGTGATTGATCATATATTTTGGTGTTTGATTGAGTCTTTTAACTCGAGCGTTTGAGATAAATTATCATAGATTTTCCGAAAATGTGTTGTTTTGGGCCTCTATTAAAAGCACACCTTCTAGTTGAAGGAACGTCTTAACTATTTTGAATCTTTCTATTATTGAGTTTTCCATTATTGAGAAGTTTCTCAGAGATCTAGTATAATCAACTTTATCCTGCTTAATCTCCCACAAAAATTATTCAAAAACAATGAATCCATCCTAAACTATCCCTTTTTTCCCTGTATATCAACAAAGGAACATAATTTATTTACTAAAATATGTAGAAAAATCAGGATCCCATAATGTCTTCAGTAACCTTATCCTTGTTTTGAAAGTATCTCCATCTTTTAGAAGTGACAACTCTTGAGAGTTAAATTATGGAGTATTGACCGTATTTTTCCAAGGGTTTTTTCATAAAATTGGTGCAAAAGAAGGATATATCCATCTCCTTCATCAAACAGAGGTTGCACTACAAGTCCTCTCATCCCGGTCGAAAAGGCATGACCTAAAGTAGTGAGGATATGTCAAATCCTCTTTAAGGTTTTATCCATCTCTCCACAAATCTGAGTGACAAAGGGCCAGTTAGATCTCATTCTCAGCTACAAAATGATACACATTATGATCTATCTATCTCTAAGCTCCATGTCGAATATGTGATGTGTAACGTCCCAAAATCACACATGGACAACACAAGAAAAGACAGATTTTTTTTTGACTTGCTTCACACATAACACGACACAACATGTCGTCACAAAGTTACAACCAACTCTAGGAACCACTTGTTACGGGATGACCACAAGGTCAGCACGGAAACGTTCACACCCAAAAGGATAATACACTTTTCTTTTTTTTTTTTACAAGACAACATAGAATTCCAACCACGTAACACACTTACGCTAGGGCCATCCACAATGAGATATTCTTGAGGGTTATTTATTTTAAAAAGACATCTTGCAATTCTTAGCTTATGTTTTTCAAGGAGGCTCAAGATATGATTCATACAATTCATCTTACCAAGCTAAGTTTATTCTTTTGACACTGAGTAATCATCCTTAAATCTTCTCTATTATGACATTTATTTGCTTAATTCGTTTATTTAGAGAAAGGGGAATTTTAATTCCACAAGGCCATCTATTTACACTTACGCTACTAGAACTTGTTCATGCCCATATGACAACATGGGTTTGCATTCAACAAACTCAAGAGAAGAAAGACAAGGCACCTTGGAAAAAGGTTAGAGGGAGAAGGTTGAGTTGAAATCATCTTCAAGACCTCATTAACTATTACCAAGATATAATTGAGACTTGAAAACTTAACCAGAATTATTAAAGATTTTACTTAGGCTTTACTAAAAGAGTTTTATAAAAATAAAACAATTTGCCTTCCAATGGCTGAGAGATAGATTGCGTGGTTTCTAAATTGTTTTCTCCTACTTATTAAATCTTATTATCTTCCAGATCTAACCATAGATTTCCCTTAAGTTCGTTTAAGAATTTCACCATAAAAGGGATAGTGTTCATTAGTGTCGCTAGGGATATCAAGTTATATAATGTTACTTAACAAAGGATAGTTTCATCTTTGATCACTTATGGAATTACATGCTCTCAAGTTGGTCACCTCTACACAAATTTATTTGCAATATAAATTTTAGTTTAACTTCTATAAGTATTAAACAACCCATTTTATTTTACTTATAACACACTATTACTAAGTCTTAGAAAGATTTAGCTCAACATTTAATCGTAGGGATAAAGTTTAACAATACTCATTTACGAAAACAAAAATAAGGTTACTCAACAAGCGGTAAACAAATTTTCTTATATTTTCCAAGATAGACAGACAATTCAAGGTTCCAAAGTTAAGACGACATAATCCACGATACAATACTAAGACATTGATCCTCTTCTAAATTTTCCACTAGATGTTATCAATAGTTGACAATATAAAAAGGATTCATGCAAAAGAACTTCTCAACCGAGGTTGATGTAAAAATCTACAAGTGTATTCTCATCTACTCGCAAAATCCATCTGCAACAAATTTTTCCACAAGATTCAGTTCGCGAGAACTGAGCAAGATAAGGCTACACAAAACCACCATAACTATTATCTAACAATACCACAAAAGGAAGCACTTTATTACAAGAATGGTTCAAACCTCCAAACACTATCAACACATCAAGCTATAATAAAGTCTCCATCATGCCAATCAAAGAAGGAGAAGACCTTGTACTTCAGTTAGGAGTAAAAGCAACGAAAGTATAGCAATCATATGAGAATGGCCCTTGGCCCTATAAGGAGAAAATAAACAATCTAGCAAAAACAGAATTCCCATCAAGTAAGTAATTAAACAATAATTACAAGATTGAGATTTGATATATATACCAACCATCTAGAAATTTATCAAAGGTACCAAACGCATAGGCTAAAATAATATATTTCTAAAAGAACAAGAGTTGATCGCCCAAGAAAGGGGAACCACGGGTTTCAAAAATTAACACAAAAGCCATGTATAATTGAGTTTCAAACCGAAATCAAATAGAGTATACACACAACATAAGTTTCGAAGCGAAGGCAAAGTATACTAGTTTTGACCATTAACTACAAAGATTTTCCAATCATTCATGAAGGGCCAATGTCTTACAGGCTAGTAGCAAACACGCGAGAGAAGAAGGGAGTTCCGTCAAACAAGAGTATACAATAATGTCATCAACAAATTTTATAACACTAAAGATTTGCAAACCTCTACAACAATTCTAATGTTTGGTTAATTTAAACTAAATTACCTATTTCCCAAAACAACAATATTTTAAGGCAAACCTTGGTAACACAGTCAACCATCACACATAGATACAAACATAATTTCTAAGTGACATTATCAAAATAAAACCTTTCGCTATGAATCCATAAGACTATCAAATGAAAGATGAGTTTTTCTCGAAGATTAATCACATTTAAGGAAATTTCCATCACAAAATATTAAGAAATTACATGCATAAAAGCCAACCAATATTAATTAATAGCGTTAACATTAAAGGAGAAATAATGCAAGTTAGGAAAAAAGAAGAGCACCATCAACAAAAATTCTGAGAGGGGGATTAGACCAAATCTATTCTAGTGTCAACGAGGTACTGGATTCGCACAATGAAACCTCAAGCTTAGTTGATCCGAAAAGCTAGTTATGGTTCAAGTTGATAGGGATGGTCAAGGTACTTCTTGAGGATGGCCTTAAAAGCCTAGAAACAAGATGAAAGATAATATAAGAGTCTAAACACGCGAGACGGAAAACACATTGCACACAAACCTTTTCATTCTACAAGTTTTAATACCAAAACTCTAAGCTAGCTAGCCCAAGCATTGATCACACTAATCCTACAACCTTCCTTTCTCGATGCCAAAAGGTTATCAAAGGGACTTGCGAAGGAGCTAACAAAAAAACATCAAAGACAAACTTGGGTGCTAGGGAGGAGCTTCATAGTTATCGTAAACTTACTTCCATGATATCGAAAATACTAGTTTGATCAACATAAAAACTTGCAACTCAATCACAGAGAAGAATAAATACATAAACAACGATTTAAGATATATCACTCGAGCAAGGGAAACATAACACCCAGAGGAGAGGGCACACGCATCCTTTCGACCAACATACTGACTACGATAAAAGCTAAAACAAGAAGAAATAAGTAGAAAGGGGAAATCTCCCATCATGACATCCAACTGACAAATCAATGCAAGGAAAAAGTGGTTCGATTTCATAATAATTTTAAATATAATAACAGTAGAAAAGTGTAGAAATATCTTGCCTTTTTCTCCAGATTCAACATCGTCCTCCTGTCTCTTCCATTGCTTTGGACGCCCTCCCAAAATCCCACACCCAACAAAACATGCCAGACTGAAGAGGAAGCCAGTGGAAGCTGGAACGTGGGAGGAAAAGAGGCATCCATCACCCAAGTCACAGAGGAGAAGATAATGAAAGGAAGAGGGTTCGTTGCAGGAAACAGGAACAAAACTGAGCAGAGGAATACTTTTACTTTCCCGTTCACTCAGTACATGTTCTGAATCTGAAAAATATCCTGCTACCTTCATCTCCCAAGACATTTTCTCCAACATTGCATAGATCTCCTGTGCCTGTGGGTGTGATTTGTCACCTACACAAAAAGCATGCACCATTTTATTGCCTTTAATCCAACTACACCCAAGTTTCTTTTTAAATCCTCTATCCTTCATCGATCTCCTAATAAGATGCGAGTATCACCTTTATCATTCTTTTCACCAGAAGAGACCAGCTGTCCACTGCCACAACTACTGATTTTTGCATCTTGTTTGACACCACCATCCCGATCACTGCTTTCCTTTCTTTATCCAATCCGCTAAAGGAATGTAAACAGCAGCAATGTTTCACCTCTGTTGGGTATTGAAGCTACAACATCGTCACAAAGCCAAAAAGGGTTACACAAATGAAACCAGAGCCAAATTCGAGCCGACACCATCAGATGGGTTTGAGCAAGCAGCAAGGAAATTTGAGCTTCGTGAATATTCTGATATGAAACAGATCCACGCCTATGAGATTCTCTTCCATGAGTTACATCGTAAAGCAAGTAAGGTCTCAGTAGAGAATCTTTGCAAATAAATTTCATCAAGTCTCCTGGTAACACTCTCACTGTCACATAGTCGATTTTGATAAAAAAAATCTTGAAGGAGAATCCCGAATTTGAGGATGCATTCTATACTGAACAGATAACAACATAGTTGGACAACCTGCTTGTTGGAAGCGCTCCAAAAAGGCTTCTACCAAACTGCAACACTCTTGCCACCTAGCCAAATCCTGTTGCAGGCCATTGCTAAGGCTCTCCGACCAGAACACACCTCGCAGCACCCAAAGAAAGTGGAGGTAACATGCCTGCTACACTAGCTTGCAGCTGGAGCACACCCAGACTCCACAACCTAGCCAACATCCTCCCAGCGCATGTCAAAAGGGTAGACTTGAAAGGAAACTCCATTAAAGTGTAGCGACCAGTCTCCAGAGGAGCCCACGCGGCCAGGGAAGAATGCTCGAGTAAAACCAGTCTAAATCCAATCAAAAGACTCCCCAAATCAGGGGTTTCCTTCCCCCAAGACGCGGCAGACAAAGGCATCAGGAAGTCAAAAAAAGTAGAGCAGGTCATAAAAGATAACAGGTCTGAAGTGGTTGAAAGGTCACTGAAAAGACAGGTGGCCAACTGCCCCCCACTTGGCATTCAAACCAAAGGAAAGACCAACACGCCTTGCCTAAAAAAATGAGTGGTAAGTGCTCTTCCTCCACGCATAATTAAAGGCCAGGTCTTTTCAACAAAAGGAAACAAGTGTACGCGGCCAGCAAGGGTAAAAAAATTAGTTGGGGTGGGTGGATGCCCCCATACAACCAAAACACTAACCGAAAAGGAAAGTATGTATACACCGCACACAAAGAGATCTGGACGGCCACAAATAAAATGTTAAACGCTAAGAACGAACACCACTTCCTAAGCAATGGCATCACCCATGAACAAGGTCCTCCTCATGCGTGAATCGGGGCTCAGTCTTCGAGAGCGGCCGATAAAATAAATAAATAAGGTAACTTACAGGTAATTAATAATATTCCTGAAATCGACACAATAAATAAATAAATAATAATAATAGTAATTGTTATTCGACAACTAAAATAATAATACTATTATTATTATTTTATAACCTAATAATAATAATAATAATTAATCCTATTAATAAGGGCCGACAAGCACGGTAAAAGAGAACATGATTTTCCTTTAACAAGGAAATCGTGAATAAGAGCTTGTATGACCAAGGGCCAAGAATGACAACAACAACAACACGACACCAGCAAACACGATGAAGAGGGAGATGATTGAGTATTCCCTGTGACCAAGGTGAAGCCCACCAATGATCGACGAAGGCACAATGACGTTCCATGCTTAGCACTCGATCGCCGAAGGATGAACAGTGTAACATAGAAGGGTAATGCAAATTTAAATCCCCACCATATCGGACATTACATGATGTTGCTTAGCTTGAAAGGGAGAACAAATTTGGATACCAACATGTGGTTTGAAAGTTAAATAACTTATTGCTTTTGTTTTGATTTAATTTAAATAAAATCCCTTCCTTAATAATTTAGACCCACTTTTATATTGGAGAATTAAATTATTAGTTTTTGTAAATGAAAGAGCTAGTTTAGTTATGGACTTTAATTTTAATTATTGCATGACCTTAGAAACCTATGTATTAAATTAATTTAGGATTAATTGAATGAAATATTTTAAACCTAATCATAGATTAAATTCATTCTTTTATTTAATAATATTATTTAAGTTATTTTGTGACGACCATTTGAAACCTAAGGTTAACCTTACCGTCACTTTCGTTCCCTTTAAAAAATTATTCTGTAATTTTTCTAGTATAACCTTTGTTTGGTTTTGGGTTTCAATTGCAAAATTTTGTGGGCATTACAAGAGGAGAAAGGATCTAAAGATAGTATAGGAGATGCTTAACCTTCTTAAACCTTCCAAAATGTTACAGATCTAGATTAAAAGGAAATACCCCACTCTCATGATGAATTGCAATAAAGCCTTTAGATATTTTTAATGTGGGTGAGCTCTACCTTAGATCAATGAATGCCCTTGAAATCATGGGATATATATAAAGATTGAGGTTTTGAATGTCTATTTTTTGTCGTACTTCTCATTTAATATTCTCCTCATTTTTGGGGGCCATGACGAGAGTATACCATCAAAGAAGCATCACGAGACAAAATGAATCACACCAAAGTATATGTAACTGAATTGGTCATGCATTGATTAAGTAAAGAACTCAAAATGATCTAAAATTTATCATCGAGAATATCGTAAGTGTCACGAACATTCCTCTTAAAAATTTCCTTTTAATGAATCTCTCTAAAAATTATTCCAATGAGTTTGGTTTCATGTCAAAGGAAGCTTTAGATTAAATCATATAAGAAAAAAAAAAATTCCCATGTTTTAGTCACAAAATCAGATGAAAAATTGTTGTTGGCCCCTAATTTAGTTAATTGATGACAAATCATTTTCTCATGATTCTTAAACAGATGCAAAAATTATTTCATTTCAATAACTTTCAAATGGTACCAATTTTTCTCAATTTCATGGCATTTTTAAGATTCCTATCAAAATCGTAATAATTATTTTTAGTCAAATTTTTAAATTCCCTCATTTTTTTATTTGCAGATAACTTAATGTGTAGAATCAATTTTTTTATAATCTGTATATCCACTTTTATTTCAATGTGTAGATCCACTTTTCCATAAATTTGTGGATCCCCTTTTTCAATATACGTATCTACTTTTCCTTCAATGTGTCGATCCATATTTCTGTCAATGTATACTTCTCATTTAATCCATCGACTACTTCATGTATTTTCATGTTCACGTATATTTTGGATCTTTTTGTGGAATTTTAAAGCGTTGGTAAAAAGTTACAATGTTCCATGGATGTTTCGTCTTCCACAAAATTTGAGGTGGCCACAAACTTTTAGGATGTTGCATATTTTGAGGAGGCCATTGATTTAAATGCTTCCTATAATTTTTAGAGATCAAATATTTGTAAGATTACATGGAACTTAAGAATTTCATGGATTTTTAGGATTTCATATAATTTGATGAGACTACATATTTTAGGAGGAAATGAATTTTTATTCTTCCACTTAATTTTAGAAGGCCATAAATTTTTTTGTATTTTGCGGAATTTGAGGAGGCCACATATATTTATGATGTAAAAATGTTTAGGATGCCACAAATGTTTAGGCTATGAAATAAAAGTATGTACATATAAAATCCTAAGTATCCACATAAAATTAGGGACCTAAGAATTTTTAGGGACATATAGAAAAGTAGGGACCAGGGATTATATGGAGCCACCAATTTGTAATCTTATGTGTGTGGTTTTAAACCCAATGCAAGAGTAATGTAGAAAATTGTAAAGTCTTCAAAAACTTGTAAATGTGAAAATTCGATCCAATCCGCATAAGTAATCTTCACAAGCTTTCGTGCACTAAGGTCGACAAGTGAACAAATAATACATGGGATCACAAGTACTCATTTTGGTATTTATTGGTCAAAAATAAACATATTACTTATTTTGGAAATATTTCTAGCCACTAAAATGGGTCATCTTATTGCTACATGTGAGAGCCATTTTCCTTGTTTGTCCATTATTAATGTAGTTAAGTAAATCCTCCTAAAATTAACAAAATTCCTCCTAAAATTAACAAAATTCTATTTCTCTCTACAAAATAACTTCAATGGGCCAAAAATGACTCATTCCCCAAGATGATTTTCCTTTTCTTTGACCTAATTTTTTTCTACCTAAATTGCTTAAATCATGTGTAGATATGTGCCTCTATAGCATCAAATATAAACCATTATCATAATAATCCCCGAATTATTTAAAACGGAAGCACAATGCGTATAGGGAAACATGTTTTTCTCAAAGATAGAGTGATGACAAAATATAAGTGTATTTCCAAACACAAATGAACTAAAAGATTAACATTGTAACAACTGAAATTTTATAAATGTGACTAGGGTGGATCAAGGGTGGCTACACATCCTCCACTCGATAAAAATATCTTAACACTTTAGACTTGATAAAAATGGAAAAAAATGAGTGAAAACAAAAACAGGAGCAATAAACACCCGTAGTCTACAAAACAAGGTAAAGAAGACACCAAAAATTAAAACAAAGAAATAAATAAATAAGGAAATGGAAACTAATTATACCCTTTTATGTAAAGATGGAAGAAAACATACTAAATAATGCTTGAGAAATATTGCATTGAAAGGATATACAATTTTTAACTCAGAAATATTTTCTAATTCAAAATAACTACTATCCTTGACCTTTGTAATATGATAAGGACCACTCCAAATACAATCAATAAACTTATGTTTTCCTATCTTAAAGAGTTCTTCATCCCATTTTATGAATAACATTCCTTCTATGAATTGGCTTTGAGGGTGGGATTTCTTCTTAAACCACTTTTACATAGTTTGTTGGTAGTCCCGTAGTTTCTCTCTAGCTTGTTCTCTAATTTATTCTAACTTAACCAACTAAGCTATCCTTACGTTTATTCCATCATGATGCTATTATTCCACTTGATTATCTAACTCTAGAGATGGAAGTTAAAGTGAAATGAGGAACCTATCTTCTCATCCATACACAAGTATGAATAAATATTTCCTAAGTAGACTTATTTGGTGTGATTTGATTATTCCAAGTGGTGTACTTACCTTAGTTTGTCATTACCACTTATTGCTTTCCATTGTCCTCTTAAAGATTTTGATAAAATATTTGTTATAAAATTCAAAAAGGACATTTATTTGAGGATAATAGTTCAAATATATTTTCGAAAAAATTTCATACCTCAAGCGAAAATTAGTCACTTTGTCTTAAATGAAATCCTTGTCAATATTAGATATAGGTGTTTTGGGAAACATAATACTACATAAATATCCTCTGCAAAGTCCACAATGATGTTCTTATTTAATTACTTTAGTGGCACAACTTCCACCCCCATCATTAAGTAGTATATAGTATGCAAAATCCAATGATGAACAACACCTTCATGAGGATTCACAATACCAATGAAGTCTAAATTGATTGAGAGAATTTTTGATTGACAACAATGGGTTGAAGTGGTATGGATGCATTCCTCTTTTTCCAAAGTGAAGAATAGACATTATTTACAACTTCTTATCCATTTATAACAATCTAAAAATAAAGTGGACGAATAATAGTGATCCATCAAAATCTTGGTGGTAGTAGTGTGAGGAGGAAAGTGCCCCCACACAAGGCCTTCATGAAACTCTCCAATTATCTTCTCAACCTTGTTAGTTTCCATACATTTCAACATCAAACCATTAATGTTTCTCTTCAAGACTAAACCTTCAAAAACACATATTTAATGTCCTATAATATGAAATGCCTTCTTTATATTCTACTTGATAGTTTTGGTCAACTTTCCAATGTGAAGGACTTCAACCATATTTTGAAACTAGTTATTGTCAATAATCTCCTCCACTACAAATTTTATAGATTGGATATAAAATAATTCTTGTGTGATCCCTACATCTTCTGCCATTTTTTGACACAAGGTTGTACCTCTTATTATATTTTTGGAATTTATTTCAATGTCAAACTCGATGATTTTAGTAATTTGATAATATCTTTTATCACTTATTCCGTTGCACATAATGTACTACTTAATGTTTGTATGTGTTAAACAGACTCATATCATACCATTAGATAAAACATTTTTAGGATTTTTTAGAGCTCTTAAAACTATAAAAGTTTACTTATTAACAAATTTGTATTTGGGATCATTATCTTTAAGACTCTGGATTGTAAACACTAAGGATTGTCTAATCCTTCCATATTTTCTTGGGTTGGGTTTTCATTAGTATCGTGCTCTCGTATAAAGACATATAAGATAAATTATTGATCAAAATATGGCTTTAAGAGAGTGATATACTAGTCTATATCATTCTCGATCTATTCAAAACTTCTCTTGGCCTCTTGTGTTTATTGGAAATTACATCCTTTCTTAAGCGTAAGTGGTATGGGTCTTACTAAATAAGAAAATTTAGTGATATAATGCGTTACAAAATTGACCTTCCCTAAGAATAAATATAATGCTTTATTGTGTTGGGGAAGAGATAGATCTAAGATACTTTTAATTTTATCCAAACCAATATCCAAACCACATTTAGACACAACATGTCTAGAAAAATTTCTCCTGGGACAATGAAGATACATTTGTTAGGATTTCAGTGGATATTTCAAACTCCTTTCATCTCCTCAATATATGCTTTAGGTGACTCACATGATCTTTTTTATTTTATAAAAAGAGTAATATCATATAAATAGATCAAAATAATATCATTAATTAGACCCTTAAATGCTAAATTTATTTCCCTTTGAAAGTAACCACCAATATTGATGGTCAAAGGAGAATTTTTATAGGAAAACATCCCCAATTAGTGGTCAAATCTGATTTAATATTGTTAATACTCTTTGATAAGTATCTGATTATAACATGAGAACCTATCTAGAAGTGCAAACCTCTCATCCCCTAATAACAATTGTAAGATTTTGTCCTTGGAAGCTAAACCATTAATGATCCTTGAGAGAGTATTTATTAAGGTCTTCAAAATCTACACACGACCTTACCTCTCCATTCTTCTTCCTAACATGGAAGAGGTTTACAACGTAAGATAAGTGCTCTAAGAGGAAGATAATTTTAGCTTTAATAAATTTGGTTAGCTCATATTTCATTATAATTTCAATATGAAGATTATCTCGACCATAGTTTTTGTCTCACTTGTCTGGTTTAAATGGATGATTCAATGGTGTGCTATATGATATTAGGACCATATTCTTTAAGTTTTGTTCACCATTACGCCTATGGTGTTATCATTTATGTCGATGGGTGTAAAGGTAGTTTAGATGTCTCCATAAGGTGGAATTCATGTTTGAGCTTGAAGGTTGATTGGTAGTGTCCAAACTTGTAGTCTTGTCATCGTGACTTGGTGCATGGTTAACCAAGCTAGGTGTTGTAGGTGAGATACTTGATGAAGCCAAATTCTAAACAAACTCAATATACCGTGCAAATAATATGAACTCCAAAACAAAATAGATATCCTTATTTGTTATTAAACCATGAAGTAAAATTCTTGATAAATAATAAAGCAGCTCCCAACTCAATTTGTCCACTAAACTCTAACTATCTTTGAACAAATCTACTCTAGGGGCAGAATTTACTATTTTTAGCAATTTACCATAACTAGCTATTCTTAGTAAGTCCACTTGCTTATTTATACAGCACCAAAATTTCCACACATCTTGTACATGCATAAATTAGAGGAATTTCAAAATTTTCTAAATAACTATGCATTTAAGAGACTAAAATGAACTAATTTCGTAAAATAGAAAAACTGAGTTACAAATTAAATCCTAATTTGTATCCCTCGGATGGTGGAATTTGGGCCCAAAATGTGCCAAACATGCTCCAAATGGAAGGACAGTTGACTGGTGTGTTCATCTTGTTGAAATAGGTGGATTAAAAAAATGGACTCAAATGGACACCTCAAGTACAAGTTATGACATTTTGAAGTTCCTACTAATTTTGGTGCATCATTTTCCCCTTCTTGAAAAAACACAACTCCTACAAGTTGTCTTCCTCAAACTGATTTCATTTATCTCGCATCCAACTTCTTAATCTTCCACTCTATGACCTATGTGTTTTCATCTTCTTCTATTCCTTTCCAATGTACAAATTTTTTGTTGTATTTCTCATGTCATGTGTCCATTGTTTTCTTGTCTAGAATATGAACCACTTCTTCTTTCTTCTTTACAGAACTCCGCTTGCCTCCAATCTACTACTTTGTTAATAATATCCCCTTCTACATCATGCCCATGAAAATAATACAAGTCTCAAACATTAAACACTGGATAAATATCAAAATTCCTTGGAAATTCTACCTCATAAGCATTATCACTTATTTATTTTCATGGTTTTGTAAGGACCGATCTTCTTGAAATTCATCTTGTTATAGGTTCCTTCAAAACCTTTCCTTCAAGGTATACCATAACCAATTCACCAACTATAAATATCATTCTTTGTCATTGGTGCAAATCTACTATTTCTTTATACTTATCATTACTATTCTCGCATCTTCTTCCACACTTCTTCCTACAATTGTTGTATATGTTTGATAAATGCTTCGCATCATGACCGACTCTACCATAAACCGGTAGATGTAAAAATCTAACACCCCATTTTGATTACTCCCATACATAATATAAAATGGACACTTTCTTGTGCATCTATTTATGAAACTATTAGATGTAAACATAGCTTGTGGTAATGCAAAGTCACATTGTTCTTGATTTTTCCTAACTATGCATCTTAAAAGGTTTCCCAAACTCCTCTTTACCACCTCTATTTACCCATCAAGTATGAGGATGATAGGCACCGCTGAACAAGATTTAAGCTCCCAACTTCTTCCGTAAAGTCCTCCGTGACTTAAGAACCTTGTGTCCCTATCTCAAGTAAGTTTTTAGAATACCATGAAAACAAACAACTTCTCTCAAAAACAAATCTACTCTCCCGTCACATCACTTATTTTTTTGTAGGGAATAAAATGAACCATCTTAGAAAACCTATCCACAAACATAAAAATTGAGTCATTATCTCATTGTGTTTTTGGTAATCCAAAAACAAAATCCATATTCATATCTTTCCACGACCCTTTAGGTACATGAAATGGCATATATAACCTTATATTCTATGCATGGCCTTTTGAGAATTGGAAAAATTGACACCTCTCCACATATCTTAACAAATCTCTTTTCATCTTTGGCCAATAATATTTCTCTCGCTACCAAGGCTATCTTTGTATCTTTAAAAATGCCCAACCAATCCTCCGCTATGCAAGTATTTCACTATATTCTCTCTCATAGACCTAACATGAATACATAGTTGGCGTACCTTGAATTGATATCAATCTCGTAAAAGGTACTCATCCTAGACATCTCATGCATCATCTAACAATGGATGAATTAACCTTTCAACAATATTCTTGATATTAGAATCAGAAGAACAAAAACCCTTTATTGTTTCAAAACCCGCCACCTCATTGTCCATAGTGGTCAACAAAGTCACATGCCTACTAAATGCATTTGCAACTTGATTTTGTTTTCCTCATTTATGTTTTAGAAAAAAATTATAACCCTACAAAAATGATACCCACTTTGCATCCCTACTATTCAACTTGTTTTGTGTATTCACATACTTCAGGGATAGGTGGTCTATAAATAACACAAACTCCTTAGGCACTAATTAATTCCTCCAATGCCTCAATGCTTGTACAATTGCATAAAATTCAACATCATAAGTAGAGTAGTTATTTCTTACCTCATTCAGCTTTCTCACTAAAGAAAGTTATTGGCTTTCCACCCTAACTTAGGACATCACCAATACCCACAAGTGAGGCATCAAAATCAACCTCAAACAATTTATCAAAATTTGGTAGTGCCAAAATAGGTGCCTCTATCACCTCGATTCATCAATATTTGAAAACTATCTTCATTTACCTTTGTCCACAAAAACTCCCTTCCTTTTTGTGAAATCTTTTATAAAGCTACAATACTGTCAAAATTTTTAATAATTGTTTTGTAAAATGTTGCTAAACCATGAAATCTTATTACCTCTATTATACTCCGTGGAGTAGGCCATTCAATAATTGCCTTTGTCTTCGCTAAGTCCATCTATACTTCATCTACTAAAATAATAAAACCCAAGAATACGAAACTCTCTTTGAATAAATGTTCACTTCTTCATATTTGCAAAGAGCTTATCTTTCCTTAACACTTCAAATATCACCCTCGGATGACTCAAATGTTCTTCTTTAGTTTTATTGAAGACCAAGATATCATCAAAATAAACCACAACAAACTTATCATTATACTCCCGCAAAGACAATGTTTATCATCCTCATAAAAGTGCTAGGTTCATTGATAACCAAAATGACATCACCAACCATTCATGTAATCCATTTCATATATTGAATGCTATTTCCCACTCATCTCCTTCTTTGATCTCAATATGATGGTAACTAGTTTCAAGATCAATCTTGGTGAAATACCTACATCTAGCAAGCACATCTATCATATCATCAAGGTGAGGTATTAGAACCTATAATTGATTATAATTTTATGTATTACTTTTTTATATGTGCACAATCTCCATGTTCCATCCTTCTTTGGAATTAATCAATTTGGGGTTGCACACGGAGTCATGTTTTCCTTACTACCCCTTTCTCATGATATCTACCACTTGCATATTCAACTCTACATGCAATGTCAGGATCATCCTGTAGAAGCCACTTGATTTGGGAGTGAAGACCTTGGAATCAAATCAATATGGTGTTGAATATATCTTTTTGGTGGTAATCCATCTCATAGGTCATCTGGAATAACATAAGAAAATTCATATGTTAATTGTTTTATTTTTACTCGTATTAGTGCACTTGCAGTTCATTCTTATTTCGCAACCAAAGGCATAACAAAACCTAGTTTCCTTGACTCCTTCACAAATTCCTTTGTAGAAAGAATATTTTCAGCCTTCTCCTCTTCATTAGGAGGTAGTGAAACTATTTGTGTGCCATCCTTCAAGAAATTATAAGTATTCTTTCCCCGTCATGAATAAATTTTCTATCAAATTTCCATGGTCTTCCTAGCAAAGATATGACATGCATCCGTATGAATAAAATCACACCAAATCTCATCCTTATAACCGATCCCAATAGAAAAAAATTTAAACATCTCTTATCAACAGTAAATTCATTACCCTTTTTAAACCATGAAATACGGTAAGGGTTAGGAGTCTTCTCATAATGGAAACCCAATTTCTCAACAATCTCATTAGAAACCATGTTCTCACAACTACCACCATCAATAATAATATTACATATCTTTCCTCCTAAATTGCATCTTGTTCTAAAATATTTATATGCATCCATGCATCCCCCTTGATATCCTTTCTTGGAAAGCAATCATCATCCTTTTGATCATCGATATTCTCCAACATCCGTGTAATTTCTTGGTCCTTTTCATCTTTTACTTGTTCGATTCAAGAAGATTTACTCTTGAGCATCTTCTTGCCTCTTTTCATGTGTATAATAATGTGGACATTCAAAATATCAATGCCCTCTTCACCACATTTTTAAAAACAAATGGTCTTCGTGGAGCCTCCCATCCGCTATCACTAGCATATCCTATGCCCCTATAAAATCCTCTGCCTCTTTGTTTATTCTAGGAATATTTTCTTATATCTTCTTGTTTTTCCACTCCACAAGGTGATTCTCACCTACCTTGGGTAAAACCATCCCGTCTCCGAAAGGAGAATGGCCCCCTATTCATTTGAGGTGATCTCTTAAAAATCACGACAACTTTGTTTTTGCTTGACCTTTAAGGCTAATTTATAGGCATCATCAATGCTCTTAATCGTATGGATGATTATCTCATCTTGAATAGAAAATTTTAATCCATTTACATTCCTTTTAGTCATTTTTTCCTCAATTTATTCATGCTCTACATGAATGGAAAATTTTTAGAACTCATATTTTTATCCTTGCATGGTTTGTAATTTCGTCTCGAGATTCTAAAACCTCATGTAAAGGGTTGGTGCATAATCCATAGGGAGAAATTTATCTTTTAGCTTATTCTCCATCTTACTCCAGGTCTAAATTATTTCATTCTCCTTTCTTGACCACTCTTTCTCGTAGGAAATACCACCATAAAATATCATGAGCTTTCAATTTCATGCATGTAAATTTTACCTTCTTATCTTCCTCGACATAGCCTTCCACTCAAAAAAATTCTCCATGCTAAAATGACCAATCTATAAGCTCCTCTAGGTTTAGACTACCTCCATACTTTGAAACATCAACTCTTATCCCATCATTCTTTCCTTCTAATGCTCTAAGAATCCTTTCTTTAAAAGCCGAGGGTGTCATTTGCATTTCCTCCTCTTCATAAAATTCCTCTTCATCTCTCGTCATCTCCACCTTGATTTCCTCTCCGGGTTATCATTACAAAAAGCGCAACAACTTGCCTATGTAGATCTTGCATATTCCTATTCATCTCGGGAAATACCACCTCCTCTTCCTCTTCCTTTTCTTCCAATTTTTTTTTCAAGACTCGAGCTAGCTCTGATACTAGATAATGTAGCAAAATTCTAAACAAACTCAATATACCGAAAATATCATGAACTCCAAAATAAAATAGATCTCCTTCTTTTTTATTCAACCATGAATTACAATGCTTGATAAATAAGAAAATAACTCCCAACTCAAGTTGCTCACTAAAATCTAACTATCTTTGACTAAATCTACTATAGGGGGTGGAATTTACTTTTTTAGCAGTTTACTGAACTCGTTATTCTTAGTAAGTCCACATGCTTATTCGTATGAGCACATAAATTGTGAAACATATTGTACATGCCTAAATTATAGGAATTGCCAAATTTCTAACTCACTATGCATTTAAGATACTAAAATTAACTAATGCCCTATAATAGGAAAAATCCGAGTTACAAATTAGATCCTCGATTTTCGGCCCTCGATGCCGAAATTTAGGTTTGAAAATGTGTTAAAAAGTGCTCCAAATAACATTATAGGTTGAATAATGTGTGCGTCTTGTCAAACAGGGATTAAAAAAATGGACTCAAATAGGCACTCAAGCACAAGTTATGACCTTTTCAAGTTCTTACTAATTTTGGTGCATCGTATCCTAATATGGTATTAAGTCTTCATGAGATCAAACATGTTCCATGTGATGTGTAAGATGTTTTGATGAGTCTCGTAATTGGTTATCATGGTTACTTAATGTGATGTTTGCATTGAGTCGGGACATTCTAGGCCTAGTCCTAGACCTCGTCATAGAAGAATGAGATAGTGGCATGAGATGGGTGAGTGTAGCAAATTCGGGGCCAAAAAGGGGTCATAAGTGGACATCATATTGCAAATAATAGAAAAATCTCAACTTGTAGGAATTATTAGCAATGGGTGTACTCAAAATTAGAAAAAAATATCTGATTATCAATCGTAGCATCCAGAATCTATTTTCTAAAATACTAAATGTTTTTAAAAATGGACAAGTTTAGCTATATGAAACAATCAAAATTCAATTACTTGTTTTTTGTTCGAAAAGTTATATAATATTGTAGTATGTTTTCCCATGATTTGGATGGCCAAAACTTGATATTTTTTTTTCCTTTGGTTAAAATTTAGATGTTGTTGTCTATCTTGGGATAGATTTTATTTTTTTTTTTTGAGAAATATTTTTTTATGATTTTTTCTGAAAGTAGTCTAAAAAATTCAATAAAAGAAAGCACTTTTCGGTTTCATGTCATAAATTCGTCAAAAATATCAAAATCAAACACTTTTTTTTAACGTGTATTGAATTTCATCACTATTGAATGGTATAGGTTCTATCACATTCTAACACGTGAAACAAAAGTTGCGAGTCTTAAACGTAGAGATGAACATTAAATGGAAAAAGTGTCTTAAAGACATACTATTAGTAAAAAATAATAAAATGATATTTTTCATATTATTTTCACTTTAAAATAAATATTTCTACAAAGTTAACAGTCTCTTATACGTTATGGTACCAATTTTGTGACATGCTTTTGATTTTTCGGAATGCTTCAAGTCCGTGGAAGAGAAAAATTGATAATCTTGTTATTTTTATGTTAAATTTAAGATTTTTTGGTCCCCCAACTTGCTGCACTTACCCGGATATGGAGCAAGGAAGTTTGCAATAATAATGGTAGGTATGTTGTAACACTACATGTATGAAGTATGGAAGGCATCCAATGTCATTATTCATAGGTATGATGTTGTTTAAAGGTTCATTGAAATATATTTATTGAGAAAAAGGCATAAAAACATAGGTAAGTCTTAGTGGTTTGAGAGATACGGTGGTGTGAAGACTAAAATGATACTTAGGATAGTTGGAGGAGTTCATCATAGTGCTTCATGTCAATTTTTTAAGCAATTACAACATAATATAATTTTAGGCATATCAAGTTTCTAGAAGTGATTCTCCCATCTCGAGGTCATGTTTTGAGTGCTCATTTACCCATAAAATATTTCCATTAGGTCCTATTATTTTCACCATAGTTTGGGCATTGAACTAATAGTGTTTTAGAGTTGGAATTGAGTTAAACCATGGTCTATTATTTATCAATGATTGTTAAGAAGAAGAGTCGTCTTAAAACATAATAAACCCATCATAACATAGTGATAGAAGAAAGATGAATTATATGGGAACCAAAAATATTGGTGAAGAAAATGTGATGTATTATGGTTGTATAAGACTCTTCATGGATGCTAATTGTAGTGGTTTCATGACTCAACTATTTTAGAAAGGTAGAGAAAAACATTAGTTTTGTGAATATTTTGATTTTTAGGGATAATATTGAAGCTTCATAAAAAGTAATGAGTTGCTCAAGATTCATTTGGAGGTGCTCTATATTACCATGAAATTTTGTTGGTAGGTACATTGAATGTTTTTTTGAGTTACAGGTCCTCCAAGTCACCCTACCGCTTTTGGCCTTAAGCGATAAAACCTAGTCATGGAGGTTTGATTTGATCTAAGTTTTTTTACATTATGTATTTGATATATTTATACTTTAATATCTTTTTGGCATCTAAAATTATTTTATTTAGCTCCTAGAATGGTATGAAGAGATGGTTCCTCTCTTAATCCCTAATAGTCTATTTGTCCTTATTAGGAATTCCAAGATACGTGAATGAAAAACATGAATTAGGTTATTTTTCTCCATTTTAAACTAATTATGACTTATTTGAGAGGTCTATCAAGTTTCCCTTGATGTGTTACAAGTGGTGAAAGTGCTTGTAAATTTATTTGGACGTGATGGGGCATGTTTTATCAAGACCAGTTCTTGAGTTTATATTGGAAGTTTTGACCTGCTTTTAGAGATTGAAGTTGTTGAGTTCCTTAATCCCATATTTGATAAAAAAAACAAGTTTTTTCTAAGAGTATACTTAGAGACCTTTCCATTGGTAGGATGCACGAGCAATAATTAAGAGTTTTGATGGGTGAAGTTGTTGTTTATCTATGACTAATTTATGGGTGCTTGAAGACCTAGTTGGAATAACTCCCATCTCGATGTGGTTCATGGTGTTGGTGAAGGTTGCAGAGATTATTGTTATAGTTGGTGATGTTTAGAGGTTTTCCTTACTTGTGTGGAGCTTTTGGTGCCTTGAAAATCTAGGTGTGTTACTTGAAGGTCCTTATGCATTCCTTGTACATGGAGAACTTGTTTTTATGCCTATTTGATATGCATTGTGCTAGTTCTTGTTGGTGTGACCTTTTCCAACCTACTTGGTCCTTCTAAATGATGTTATATGATGTGTTTTAAAGTTGTGAATACCAACCTCTACGGTCATGTCCGACATAAGGGTGTTATGAGTTGGGTCATGTATATAAAGGCTAATGTATTTTCTCATTGTGACTAGTTGATATTATGGGTATGTGAGCGAGATAGAAAAGATAGAATAACACTATAGAGGGGTTAAGGTAAGAGATGGGAAGAGATATGAAGGGCTGAGAAATATAGATGGGAATATGTGCAATTTCATTATGTAACACCCATCAATACGATAAACCAAACAAGGTCAAACTCCATTAATTACTAGGGGGAAATTACGGAATAAATGTTTTGTTTAAAAGGTGATAACATTAGTTATGAATAATTTAAATTACCATTAATAAATTCTACATAACCATAAGGCTGTCGGAATTAAATTAATAATAAAATATTATTGATACATTCGCAAAAATCATTTTGGGATTTAATCCCCCCTTCTAGGGCTTCCAACAATTTCAATTTAAAATAATGACTAACTTAATTTCGTTATTTTACCTTATTTAAAATCCTCTTAAATCATTATCTAAAATGTCATACACACTAGTGTTTATTTAATCCTTAAAATCAAATGGCATGTATTTATTTATTAAGTTATATTGGAAAGGTTACAACTTACCCTAACCCACTAAGTGGCCCCATTCACTCAATACTCATACCCTTTCATTTAAAATTACCCCTTCCCATAAAAATTTTAACAACTTAAAATGTGTAGTGTTAAATCTCTACCCTTAGATGTAATCGATATGAGCACTTAGATTTAGGTTTTCTCTAAAAGCCCCGATTTTCCGTAGGTTTCCCTCTTAATCTTTTCCTTGTCCTAAACCCTTCATTTTTTCATTTGTGATTTACATGTTGAGAGAAGTGGAAGCCATGGAATCATGAGTGGAAACCATGGAGAAATTTCTCTTGGTTCAAGTTTTGCAAATGGAAGGAAACCCTTCCTCCATTTTTCTCTCTATTCCATTTTTTAATTAGGATTTTAGTGTGTAGATTATCTCTTGTTTTATTCTAAGAATCCAACCCAAGATATGGTTGTGGGTATTTTTTTGCTCACATTTCTTCAGTTAAACATTTGAGGAAATCCCATTTTGTTTAATATAAGGTGTATATACACTTATATACATATATATAGGTATGTATCCATAATACTAAGATAGATCTACATTCTATTAACAAATATATTCATTCAAGTAATTGGTTTGGTTAAAAACATTTTAAAAAAAAAAAAGAGTTTCACACACTAGAGACCAAAGGTTGGTCTCTTAACGCGCCATGGGTCACTATGCTACCGATGTCAATTGGGCTACTGAGCCAGTTACTTATAAATTTGGCATATTTAATAAAAATATACACAAAATGTATAATTTCTCAAATGTATACATATGTGCACATTTTTACCGAAGTTCATATTTATTACAATCTATGTTTCATTGTTTTAGAAGTATGTTTGAACATCTAAGTTAGAAAGTTTAAATTTATAAATCGTATACGCTTTCGATGGAAATCGTGTTGTGTTGGTCACAAGGATGTTGACAGTCCATCTACAACGGTGATGCCGATTCTGAAAAAATCAAGTGTTTCATAAAGAGAACATATAAATATATATATTACCTATATATAAATTTATATATTTTTATTATGAAGACATCTACTATAATGACAATTTCTTTTGATTTCCAGAAAACTTTAAGAAACAAGTGGGGAAAGTAAAATTTGTAAATCAGTAAATGTGTTTTAGAGACTAGTGTCATTTTGTGTTCTATCGATCTTTGGTTGGACGATATCAGCGCTATGGATCGTGGAAAATCAGTTTGTTTAAAAATGGATATATATAAACATATATATTTATACATACCAAAGAAAATTTATAAATCATTTTTTTATAATAGAATACATGAGTACAAAAATACAACTTCTTTCTTGATTAAAACCCACTAAATGAGTAACTTTTCCTTTATAACATTGTTTAAATTTTGAATATAAGGGTTAATTTCCAACCACAATGCATTTAACTTAAGAAGAGAATAATATATTTAACCATCTACTAAATATAAGTTTCTTTCCCTTTTCTTACTAAAAAAATGGAAAATATTTCAACAAGGAAAAACAAATATAAGTTTCAATATATTTTCCAATACAAAAAGCCATTTTCAAAATGAAGGCACAAGCAAAATTTTGATTCATTTCTAGATTTGAAAGGAATTATATTTCCACTAAATACAACTTACAAAATTCCTTCTTTCAACCATTACAATACATGGTTTGATAAATAAATTTTACAAGAACTCTCTTTAAAATACAAGTACATACAAGCCTTCCACTCAAAGGTGGAAACAACATGATAAAATTTACAAAAATAAACTTTCTCTTTCTTGGTCTTCTACACAAGAACTCTTTCCAAGATGACAACTTTGAGCTCCTTCATTTCTTCATAATCAGATCACAACAACAAGGAAGGGGGTGTAGGAAACACTCACCTCCCAACCTTTATTCCAATGATAAGGAGAATCCATCCTTCTCATTGGCCCCCAATCCCCAAAAATGAAGCAATAAGGGATATCAAACAACCATGGAAAATTTTACAAATGCTTCAGAGTACATACACTCATACCATCAATTTGTAACACATACAAACAAAATAACATGGATAATCACAAAAATATAACTTTTCCCAAACACAAAGGCTTAAAATCTAAGATAAGGGAGAAGAGAAATATGGGGAATCCCTTATGCCTCCTAATGGGTTAAGTGTCCACCTTAAAATCCTCCAAAAACTTCATCTACACAACCAAAACAAAACATTTATCCCTCCCTTAATATCATATCTCTCCCTCAATCTCTTATCACTCCCTCAAATGAAACATATCAAGATAAGTAAAAAAAAATTATTATCACAAGGTGGGACACCCAACCCAAGCTCCCTCCAAATGCATATACAAAACTCTTATCCCTCCCTCAAAATATCCCCATTTTACTTCTCCCACACCATCCTTAAGGTCATACTACCCCAAATCCAAAACAACACAATATTCATTCATTTTACAAGCAATCACACAACAATTAAAATAAAATGCAAGGGTAAAGACCCTACCTTTCCATTTCAAGAATCTTCAATCCACAAAGCACAATCTCACATTTTTTCTAAGTCTAAGCCAAATGCAAAACAAGCTCCAAATCTCCAAAAATAACTCAAGCAAAGATCCTCCAAAAATGCAAGTGTGAAATAAAAACAAGTTACCCCAAAAACTCCAAAATAACTTACATAAAAAGAAAATGAGGAGAGAGTGGTGATGTGGTTCCATGGAGGATGCCATATAACTTATCCTCCAATCCACTTCACCAAGTCAAACTTCAAGCCCAAGACTCATAAATGGGTAGGTGAGAATATGGAAAGTTTCCTTCCACACAAAAATCATTACTCCATACTTCTAAGGACAAAATTAAAGGATTTGTAAGAAAATGCCATTAATTCCACTTTTCCTTTCAAAAAAACACATAATGAGGCCTAAAATAAACCCATCACATCATAGGTATAGTTAGTGGGTGAGTTTAAGAGGTATGGGACAAGCTTAACTTGTCCCACAAGCATCCAAAAGTGGTTCCTAAGCCCAAATTCGAGATTTCAGAAGTGAGTATGAGCACACAACATCAAAACCAATAAAATCCATCTCAAATCCATAAGGTAACAAGGACTATCTACCACAATTAATTCCCCCTTAGTCACATCCCAAATTAACTTAAACACATGATTAATTAACTAAACCAAAGCACATTAATTAAACAATAATAAGGCAAGCATACATTACAATAACTACATTACATACTCACAAAATAAATAAAATAAAAGAGGGAAATAGAAACACATAAACCCATGGTCACATTTGAGGTTACCCCTTCCCATGGGGACCTCCAAAGACACACAAAAAGACACATAACACAAAGTTACCAAGGTGACCTTGTTGCCAATATCCAATATTCTTTCATGGTTGGTCTCCTAGCCCCTTCTTGTTTATTGTGATATAATTTCCTATAAAAAAATAAAAATAGCTCTTCGGCCTCAAGTCCATATCAATAACATCAAACAATAAAACACATGTATATCATCCAACAACATTATACACATGAATAAATCATTATCAAATCTAAGAAATTATATTAATTGTTTACAATTTCTAAATATTTCAATTATACCATTTCATCAACACCAATGAGATCATAAGACTAGCTCGATCATCTAAAAAATCAATACATATAAAATCCAAAGTGTCGAAGATATAAACGAACAACACTAGATCATCATCATTACTGAAATATCTATCCATGCCTTTAGGAGTCCATATAATCCACAATATGACTATAAACATATCGATAATCCAAAATATATCTACTTTCTATCAACATGCTAATAAAAATATAATAATAATATCCATCCACTAATGTTTGTTAATCAACTCTAATCAAAATCATAGTGTAATAAGTGTCGAAGAGAAGTGGTCATTACACATTATACATAATCTTCAAATGAAGAACTATATTTGAGTGAGTAAGAAGAGAGGACAGTTTGAGAGGCTTTCATGTGCATAGACGTTAATATTCGATCATAATCAGTTGTGGGAGAAAAAATACCTAAGTGATCTTCATTATTAGGTGGTTAAGTGGTTGCTTCATCACCTTAGGGGATATTATCCTCCTTGTATAGTGTATGTTATACTAAATAAGATGGGTGCTCCTTGTCAAGTTTGTGATTCAATAAACAAAGCTTGTGTGATGTGTAGTTGTCATGCTAGTCCTTTGTTATGAAAAATATTATAATATATTTAAGTGGGTTTCTTCACCTTGATGGTTTCCAACTTCATATCTAGTGTTATTGTGTTCTCTCTTATTTCTTGCACTTGGGGATGGTTCTAACTCACTTAATAATCTCACATTTATTGATGATTTGAATGATGAATGTATGAAATGGTAAATGAACTTAAAATTACTTTGTATGACTTATCCACCCCCTATCGAGTAATTGTGCATCTAAGAATGGTATCAAAGAAAGGTCCTGGTGAAGTAAGTCTAACAACTTAGAGGAGATCATTGAAGCATAGGTATGGTAGGAAGTGTAATATAAGATGGAGTAACTCCTTTGGTAAGATTGAGTGCAAGTTTCAAATCCTATTTTATCATATATGACTATAAATCCTTGAGGTATACTATCTATTCTTTGTGCTTTTATCTATTACTTGATGAATAGTCTAATGAAGATGATAAATATCCCGGAGTATGTTTCCCTAAATGAGGAGATGATTGGATCAATTTTAAGACATTACTCATCAATATGGAGAATGGTAGCCTTTCATGTATACAAGGATCTTGTAAATAGTTATTTTTGGTTTTCCTTAGGTGATATAGGTATCTAGGGTCCATTTGAGATGATTGTAGCATCTTCAAGTCAATCTAGATACTATGGGAAAATTAAGGAGTTTCCATCTAATTTTAAGTTTGAATATTTGAATAGATTATAGGTATGTGCTAGCATGAAGTAGGTGTTACTAAAAATTAATAAATTATGAAATAAATGTTGTAATACATATTCTCCACCTTTTCTTTGATTCCCTTACCTTATCTAGGCCATAACTCATCTTGAGTTAGCCTTGTCTAGTTGTGTTAGTTGTGGATACGCCTAACCACATCAATTATTCTTATCATTTTGTATGGGGAATCATAATGTATTCAAGTTAGCTGTGTATGAGAGAAGCGAGGAGTGTGTGGATAATAATATCTTTGTGATAGAGCCCTAATGGCTGTTGAAGACGTGTAATCTTCATGATTTATCAATAAAAAGGTTCTTATTTAGTAAATCGTAATGAAAGTTTGTGATTCTATGTGAAATTAAATGTGAATTTATTTGAATGAATCATACTTGATTTACTATGTATTTGAATGATCTATAGAAGAAAATGGTTTGTAAAAAGTCATAAAGGGAATGAGGGAGTGGAAAACGTTATGAGCTACCAAGAGATGATATATAAGGGGAAAACCATGATAGATTGTATGGAGGTAAGAAGATTCTTTTTGAGCCTTTAAAACCCATCTCATGTATGATTAAGGTTATCAAAAGGTATGAATATTTGAGTGAGTTGTTGGAGGGTTAGATTGCCTTTAAGAGGCTTAAACATCAATGAAAATGAATGAAAGTTAATTCCCAAAAAGAAAAAAGAAAAATGATCCGAAGTTCTTATGAAGATTGAGTTGTACATTGGATCCAATAATTGAGATTCGAGGAATTATATGTGTATTAGAAGGGAGAGTGGTTTAAAAGACTTAAGAAGAGGCTTAACCTCTTAGAAACCCTAACAAATCTAAACTAAGTGAAATTTTCTAAATAAAACAAAATTAGTGTTGTATACCTTGATCTAGGTGCTTGAAGCATAACTTGAATAAAATCATAGGAAATTGTTGAAAAGAGGATCAAGGCAAGTATATGATGTTTTCAAGGTGTTAAAGAAGGGTTTTGTGGTAAGAAAGAACTTTCTAAGCTAAAATAGCTGGAACACAATCATAATTGTTGAAGTGTATAGTCTTGAAGGTCCTAATATTGAGGTTGATTAAAAAATAAAATAATCTTATACTCTTTATAATTCAAGCATGTAAAACTTATGGATGAGAGTATTTGCTTGGACAATCTAATTACAATTTTCAAACCATTAACCTAGGCTTTTGTTACATTATGGATCCTGTTTGCATGTGAGGAGTGTTGAAGACTATACACTAAGAATACCGTACACTTTCCACAGCTTATCTCACCAGGGTTCGGGGGTGACAGTGATCCCCCGAGAAAAAAACCATTTTGGCCTTAAATCGTGCCCGATATAACGGGAAATGTGCTTTTCTCATATGGGCGAGATTTTGACCCATATGTTTATGAGATGGTTTTGGTGCATGGTTTTGATACCCAAAGTTTTGTAAAACTAATTAAGCATTTGTCTACTTATATGGTTTTATGCATATGGTAGGTATAACGTAACCTTGCGGATATGTTTTGAATTTGGGTGTGAATTCTATAGAGTTTGTTGAGTATAGCTCCAAACAAATCTAAGTATTGTATTGAGAGAGTGGTGGCTTGTAATAAAATCTGAGCAAGTGATTCTTGGTGGACGTAGCCCAAATTGGGTGAAATACGTTAAATATTGTCTCTTTTTGTTGTGTTATTTTATTCGCACTTTTATTTGAGATCATGTAATATTTTCTCGCATATTAGTTTATATTGTTGCAATTACGTGAGGGATTATTATACATATTTTATCCCTTATTTCCTAACAATTGGTATCGAGCCTCATTTGGTTTGCTAAAGTGTTGAATTGCAAGGAAAGATGATGGAAGATCTAGGGTTGATAAATTCAATGGGTAGAATTTCATTCTTTGGAAGATGTGGATGGAAGATTACCTTTATCAAAACGATCTTTATATTCTGATGTATAAGAAGGTTAACAAACCCTCGAGCATGACAGGATGTGGAATGGGGTTTTACGGATAGGAAGGGACTTGGGACAATCTCGTTGTGTCTTGCATCTTTGGTATTCTTTAATGTTTCAAAGGAAAAGACTACAAAAGAACCGATGGATGCATTACGGAAGTTGTATGAAAAAACCTCTCTCTCGATAAGATATTTTTAATGAAAAAGTTGTTTAATATGAAGATGTCCGAGAATGGTTCAAGTAGAAGATCATGTAAATGATTTTAATATGGTGGTAAATATGCTAGATTTGGTTACAATAGAATTTGATGAAGAATTTGGGGATTTATTAGTTCTGCTCTTTACCCGAGAGTTGGAATAGCTTGTAATGGCAAAGTAAGTAACTCGGTTTAAGCTAACTCAAAGTTTAAGTTTGAGAAAGTTGTAGGGGTGATTCTACACAAGGAAATGCGAAGAAAAATATTTGGTGAATCTTCTACTTTAGGGAATGCTTTGACAGGAAACTAGAGGGAGACAAAATAATAGAGGAAGCCGTGAAAATCAAAGGATTGAGAAAGGTCAAAATCCAAAAGTAAGATAGTATGTTGGCGCTACAGAAAGTCTAGGCATGCAAAGGACTGTTGGGAGCTTCGAGACAAGAAGAAATGACAGAAGAAAACAAGGAGGAAAATGTGGCAATGGGTAATGTATGTCGGGATGCTTTAATTCTTTCTTTGCACAATATTATTGAATCTTGGGTTTTAGATTCAGGGCTTCTTTCCATGTTACTCCACATAGGCATTCTTTTGTTGATTATGTTCAAGAAGATTTTGGTCATGTTTTCTTGGTGATGATGAGCCTTGTAGCATAGTTGGAAAAGTTTTTGTTCGTTTAAGATCCAAATGGGAATACTTGGCTATTAAAGGATGAACTAGACATGTTCCTACATTAAGATGAAATTTGATATCGACAAGGCAAGTTAGGAAGTGATGGTTGTCTTGTGATATTTACTGAGAGGACTCTTGGAAGGTTACCAAGGGTGATCTTGTGCTAGCAAGAGGTAGGAAGGTTGGAATCTTGTATTTAACAACTTACAACACTAATTTTTGTAATCTCGTGGCTTGATAGATACACATTGTGGCACTATAGGCTAGGTCATATAAGCCATAAGAGAATGGAGATCATAAGGAAGGATTTTCCAGGATATACGAGAATAGGTTTGGATTTCTGTGAGGACTGAATATATGGGAAATAGAAGAGTAATTTTCTCAAGGTTGGACCTACAAAGAAATAGAGTAAGTTAGAGTTGGTGCATTCGATGTGTGGGGACCGGCTTAGGTATCATCTCTTGGGGTTCAAGTTATTATGTTACTTTTATTGATGATGCAATAAGGAAAGTTTGGGTTTATTATATTAGAAACAAATCTGATGTATTTGACACTTTTGTTAAATGCAAATCCTTGGTAGAGAATGCAACAGACAGTCTTAAGCTAAAATGTTTAAGGTCGGATAATGGAGGGGAGTATTGCAGAATGAATTTGATGATTACTTGTTCTAAGAATGGAATCCGTAGGAAAAAGATGGTTTCAGAACTTTGTAGCGAGAATGGGATGTTGAAAGGATGAACAAAACAATAATGGAACATGCTAAGAGTATGAGGCTACATGTAGGACCGCCTCTTTCTTTTGGGGTAGAAGTGGTGAGCAGAGTTGTGTACTTGATAAATAGAGGACCCTCAAGTGCCTTGGATTGAGGCATATCCGAGAAGGCTTGGTATGGTAAGAAATTCAATTATTCATTTCTTAGAGTCTTTTGATGTGAGGTGTTTGTCCATATAGACAAGGATGATAGGACTAAGCTAGAGGCTAAATCATAAAAATGTACTTTCATTGGTTATGGTGGTGATGAATTTAGATATAAATTTTGGAGTATTAAGGACAAGAAAATCATTCGATCTAGGGATGTGTCTTTAATGAGAAATTTATGTATAAGCATCAGGAAAATAGGGAAGAATCCAAGAAAGAATATGCGGTGGTAGAGGATCTTCCGAATCGGAAAGTGACACATGAATTAGTTCAAGAACCTCCTCGGCAAGAACCCTAAACTCCTATATTGAGGAGGTCTTCTAGGGTAAGAAGAGAACTTGAAAGTTTTTTCTCCTTCTATTTATTATTTATTACTCACTTATAGCAGAGATACCAAAGAGCTTTGATGAAGCAATGCGGTAGATGCCAAGAATAAGTGGGAGCAAGCCATGGATGAGGAGCATAAGGCTCTCATGGAGAATCGAAATAGGATTTGGTGAAGATACCCGAAGGAAAAAGATCATTACTGAACAAGTGAGTGTTCGAGTCAAAGAGGAAGAAGGAGGAAAGAAAATATCAAGGCCCGATTGGTGGTCAAGGGGTTTGCAAGAGAGAAGATGAGGCGTAGAAAAAAGGTATAGATTTTGAAGAGATTTTCTCTCTTGTAGTAAAAATGAATTCTATTAGAACTATTCTTGGAATAGTTATAGCGTAAGACTTGCACTTAGAGTAGCTTGATGTAAATCTTTAAGCATTTCTCAAGGTGATTTGGAGGAGGAACTATATATGGAAAAAATAAATTGGCCTTAAAACATGCCTCGATATACCGAAATGTGCTTTTCTCATATGGGCGAGATTTTGACCGATAGGTTTACGAGACGGTTTTTCCATGTGGTTTTGATACCCATGGTTTTGTAAAACTTTTAATCAGTTGTCTACTTACATGGTTTTATGCATATGGTAGGTATAATGTAACATTTCGGATGTGTTTTGAATTCGGGTGTGAATTCTGTAGAGTTTTTTTAGCATAGCTCCAAATACATCTGGGTATTGTATTGAGAGAGCGGTGGCTTGTAATAAAATCTAAGCAAGTGATTCTTGGTGGATGTAGCCAAAATTGGGTTTGAAAAAAAGTGAAATACGTTAAATATTGTCTCTTTTTGTTGTGTTATTTTATTCGCACTTTTATTTGAGATCTATAATATTTTCTACATATTGGTTTCTACTATTGCGATTCTATGAGGATTATTCCGCATATTTTATCCCTTATTTCCTAACAAGCTTGAGTCATCATACTATTAACTTTCTTTTGACTATGAGATGCCTAGATTTTGGGGTTACGAGACATCATATAGGGAAACATTATTGTGAATGATTATTGAAGGCTAAAAGATTTGATAATACATGATTAAAGGAGTATCAAGGAGGAAGGTAGGTATAGAAGTCTCATGAGATGAGATGGAGCAAGATATATTCAAGTTAGAAAACCACAATTGTATAGTTATTCCTTGCACTTTATGAGAGTTAAGTATAAAGCTAGATAAATATTGATCATAAAAAGGCGTGAAGGAGAAGGTGATTGAATAAAAATTATGGTAATGTCATTATAGTGTCTAAATCCTTTAAGGCCGTGAATCTAGGTGTCCTTTGGTTCTCCTATTTGTGTTGACAAATCTTGGGCAGCTTGGTTTGCTCATCAGATCCCAGCTCTGATAGCCATCAACAAGAAATTAAATCGGTAAGCCATTGTGTGTGATTTCTTGTATTGGTTTTAAAGCTTGAAATACCCCTACTTAGGAGATATAACAATTTGTTCATTTTAGGGAAAATACTCTCAAAAGAAGCATTGCATAAGAGAGTTGAGAGTAAAAGGAGGTTTGAAGGTTTTAAAGCATTGGAAAAATGTTCAAATAATTCTTAAACTATCATTTATTACAAAAACCTCGATTGTCTTGTTTTGTCGTGTGAGTGGCCTAGGTGATGTATCATTATAAGGATAATAAGATGTATTGAAGGAGGTTTGTTGAGGAGACTTTAGGGAGTATATAAAAATGAAAAAGAGGATTTAGACAAGTCATTTTGACCTAGTTAGAAGAAAATGCAGAAATGAATTGAGATGGACTATTAAGAATCAAGTTTAAGAAGTGAGAAAGAAGGAAAAACTTTAAAATTGACTACTTGGCATTGATAGGAGGTTTATGAAAGTTAATGTAGATTTAAATTTTTTAAAACAAGTTATTTAAGATGTTTTAAGTTGATTGATACAAGTTGTTAAAGTTAAAACCCAAGGTTCTTATTATTAAACCCTACGTTAAACCTAATTGAATAAGGCTAAAAGGAGAAACATTGAGTTGGGAATATTGTATAAAGGATTAGACCATGAAATTTACCCTAAAGTAGAAGGAGGAAAATGGGTATCCATAACACATTTTATTTTTTGCAAGGTCTTGAAATTTGGTAAATCTCTCCAGGATAACGGTTCATGTGAAAATAGGGCTAATTGGAAGGGCTAGTAAAAAATGGTAGAATGATAATAAATTTGCATGGGAAAAAAACTGGTTTACAAAACTTTGTAGGAAACTCAAAAGGGAAAAATGGGTTCCTAAAAATATTACTTGTGAAGAAATATTCTTTGTATTTTGTGTTTTATGTCGAAAAAATCATTTAGGAGGGCTACAAGGAGAGATTAAGGTTTATAAGAGAAATGGTTAAAATTGGAGTTATAAAACTTTTTGAAGTGATCTAACATATTGATTTGATGACATCAAGTAGTTATGAGGAGGGTTTAGTTTTTGAATCAGTCATTTAATGCATTTTGGTAATTGCAAGAAAGATTTAGCTTCTCAAGGAAAAGGAAAAGTTTGATTTTTGAGTTTTTTTGTAAACATAATGTTCTAACAATTTTTGTTGATTGAATATTTTGTTGATCTCTACATCATTTGGTATCATATCAGGTTTTTTTCTATTGGAAATAAGAATTTCAATTTAAAGAAGAGAAGATAAAGAAGAAAGTGAAATAAAACATAGCCTATTGAAGGCTTGAAAGAGAAGATAAAGAAGAAGGAAGAGTGCTCTAAGGTGGAACAAACTTAGGTGTTAAAGAGGAAGAGAAAGTGGTTCAGAAATACTAGGTAGAATTCATTACCAAGGTTCTTAGAAGAGGTAAAGTGGAAATGATCCCTTAAAAGATGGAACAAGAAAAAAATAAGATGAGAAAAAGAGGTTAACAGCGCCGCCTTTTTCCGGCGCATTTGAGACTCTGCATTAGGTGTGCAAAAGAACCTAAGTGAGACTTGAACAATATGGAAAATACTTGTTGCCATAAGCTAATATGGAAGAAGAATAAATTGACATGATGAAGGGATTAATGAAGTTAATGTGCAACAAGAAGAAAAGACAGAGAAAAAAAGAGAGAAAGAGAAAATAAGAAAAGATGAGAGAGTTGGAAGGATAATAAGAGTTGTGGGTTAAATAAGATCTCAAGGAGCTTAGGAAAGATATGGAGAAGTTATATTCCTAGATGGAAGCTACAAGAATGATGAAAAAAAGTAGTGAAGTGGGATTTGTGATGAAAATAGGTATTAAGTGGCCTATAGATCTACTTGTCAAGAGGAATCAAAGAGTGCAAAATGAGAGAGATGGTAAGAAAGCAAGAGAGTAAGATGAGGAAAATGGAGAGGATATTAAAAAAATATCAAGAATTGGTCAAAGAAGTTGTAAATGAAGAAACTCATAATTTGGATGAAGAAGTGGTGATTACAAGCATGTTACCTTACCTTAAAGAATAACAAGAATGTGATGAGGAGGAACAATAGAGTGCGGATGGACAAGAGCTCATTCGTAGAGCTAGTCATGATGTTATAAGGCCTAGTAAAAAAATTTCTAATATTTCCTTTGAATATGTGAATGTGGGTCTTAGAGAAGAAGATCTACAAATGAATAAAATTTCAAGGAATCAAGTTGAAGAAATTTAAAATGAAATAAGAAATGAAGGTGAAGAAGACTTGATAGTTGTTTAAGAAATTTTTGGAAAGATATCATGAATGAATCGAGAATTCAAACGTGATTGAGGATGAAGAATAATATAAGAGAGAAGAGAAAGAACTTTTGAAGATACTAAATGATGAAGAAGAAGACACAATCCATGAATAACAAGATGAATAAGATATGGAAAAGATATGGGATGAAGAATACATGCAAGCACCTCATTTCATATGGTAGTTGAGAGTGGAAGAGACAAAGGAGGAGAAAAGTGAATATCAACCTATTTCTAGAACTCTTTCGTGGTTCTCTTGTCAAAGAAAAGAAAAAAAAATAAACAAGCAAAAAGTGTAGAAATAAAAACAAAACGAGATAAGAATCAAGAAAGCAAGAGCTCAGTAAAGGAAGAAGAGAATGAAGTTAAGAATACAAAGAAATTGGAAGACTATGAAGAAGAAAAAAACTCGAGCTCAAATTTATTCCCCTTATGTTTATGATGAAGGATCATCATGCAAATAGTTCAACTTTTTGTTTTCCTTAGGTGATATGGGTATCTAGGGTCGACTTCAAATGATTCTAACATCCTCTAGTCCATTTTGACTATATATGAAAATAAGGAGTTTCCCTTATATTTGTATATTTGAATATTTCAATAGCTTATAGGTATGTGTTGGCACTACGTGTTAGTAAAATCCAATAAATTATGAATAAAAGTTGTAATACATATTCTCCATGTTTTCCTTGACTTCCTCACCTTACCTAGGTCTTAACTCATCTTGAGTTAGACTTGTCTAGTTGGATTATTAGTTCTCGAAGAAAGAGGAAAAGAGTGCAGAAAGCCCTAACCACCTTAATTATTCTTCTCATTTTGTATGGGGATTCATCATGTATTCAATTTAGGTATGTATGAGATAAGTGCGGAGTGTGTGGACAAGAATATATCTTTGAAAGATCCCTAATGGATCTTGAAGCTTTGTAATATTCATGATTTATCAATAAAAATATTATTATTTAGTAAAATGTGTAAAGAAAGTTTGTGCTTCTATGTGAAAGTGAATGTGACTATCTTTAAATGAATCCTATTGATTTATTATGTATGTGAATGATCTACGTAGGATAAGGCCTATGCAAATTCATGAAGGACATGAGGGAGTGAAAAAGTTGTGAGGTACTAAGAGACCATATATAAGGAAGAAATTTTGTGAGATGGTATATATGCAAGAAGGCTGTTTTTTTATGGCATATAAAATTTTACACATAATGGTGATCCCCATGGCTTCCTTGGTTCACCCTGTTGTGGCCAAATCTTGGGCAGCTGTAATTTTTGGTTATGACAAATGGATGAGAACAAAATAATAAAAAAGGAAGGAGAATTTCAACTGAGAATGCTCATCGGGGGAAGAGTCTTAAAACCATGCCCTCATGGTATGAAGATGCTTCACATCTGGAGATCCCAGAGCACGTGGTAAATTGGGCTAAAAATATATTCAAATACGTGATTGTTGGATATTTTACGGTGTTAGACCAAATATTTATTTCATAAGACATTGGTGCAAGAGGAAATGGGCTTGCAAACTAGAAGTTAGCTTACTTGCAAGGGATGGTTTCCTTTCATGCTTTCAAGAAGAGTTGGACTTGGAAAGGGTACTTCAAAAACAAGTGCACTATGGTGTAATGGGAAAGCATCTCTTATAATGTTTCATTTGGCGGCCTAGTTTGACGTTAGAGCACACTTCCCTTGATTCGCCTCCAGCTCTTCCATTGGAGATCTAGGAGCACAACGAAGTCTTCTTCATAATTGTAAGATCTATGGGTATCCCTAATGTTGTTGACCTTCTACGCTGACGGAGTGATCAAGGCTAGTCTTTTCTCGGTCGTGTTCTTGTGCATTAATGTTCTGCCTTCTTCCATTGAGACTAGAGCCTCAAGTCATAGCGAAAGCTCCTAAAATAATTTTCTTCAACACCTCTAATGAAAAATGCGAAAAAGAGATTTTTTTATTAAAGGAAAATAGTTTTTTGAAAGAGACTATACCCTTGTTCAATAAGGCTCAAAAGCTAGATATAACCAAAAGGGATCAAAATCCATATATGATCAAAAAGCCCAACGGCGTAAAAACAACATGTAAGGAATAAAGCCTTGACCAAAGAATCCAACCACCGAAAAACAACTAATAAACAACAACTTAACAATTGTTTTTTGTTCGAATTTTTTTTTCTTGTTACGAACCGTAATCCATTCATCAAAAGGTTTCTATAAAGCAATGAAAACTTCAAAATACTTGATCGTCTGATATGTATTGTTTGAGTAAGGAGATCGAGGAGGAACATTCTCCTTAGCCGCTACAGACGCTTTTGTTTCGTGTTTCCATGTCCACTGAATCTCACCTCGAGATGACTCTTTATTTGCATGATTTTTCATCTCTTTCAAAGGGGTTTTGGGGGCCGTTTACAAAATGTCTTCCTCCTCCACATCAGAAACAAGGATATTCTTACGTTCAAATACCAGATGCTCTGGAAGGGTATTTTTCCACTAGTTAGCATTCTCCTTTTTACATTTTATCATCTCGCAATTAGTAACAGAATGCCCCAAAGAGAAACATTTCCTGCATCTAAAAGGCAGACCCTCATAGTCCAGAGGCGAGACCAAGTTCGATTTTGCACCTTTAGCTCAATGTGAGCTGGAAGATCCTTTAAGGTATCAACCTCAACAAGAATTCTTGTATAGGTTGTATGTGTGAAATCAAAGGTTTGGGAGTCAATGTTAATGATGTTGCCCAATGTATTGCCTATGGCTATCATACACTTTTGATCCCAAAATTGAAGAGGTAGGTGGGGTAATATGATCCAGATCGATTTGCGGGAGAAAGATTCAATGAGAGGGTTGAATGATGGAAACCAGGGTTTTAAAATAAGGTATTTTTGCTCGAAGATACAAAGTTGATTAGCAATGACAACCTTATCATCTATGGATTCAAAAGCAACAATGAAAATTCCCTTAGCACAGGGGTAGAGATCTAACCTTCCTTCTAGAAGTGGGATCCAATGCTTGGAGATCCATTCGTGTAGGACAGGTAGACTAGGCCAAAGTCCAGCAAATCTGCAAATCAAGGCATGGTCTTGATAAAATAACTCTGTTTCGAGGACTTCCTCTCCAAAGGTTACACATGGGTTTCTCTCAGCAGGCTTCATGGTAGTTTTTGCACTAGTCTTTGATTGTTTGGATACTATATCAGCAAAAGAGGGACCACTGGATCTCTCCCCATTTCGACCATTCTGTCCGGTCTCTGTATCACCTCCACCGCCATGGATTAGAAGCTCTAGAAAGAGTGCAGGTAGCAAACCTCCAGATCCGCTGCCCTCCCGAACCTCATCTTTTCCGTTGAGGGGAACAATAGGGGCCCCATGCCATGAGCTAGATCCGGATCCAGGTTTTCCATTCACGCGGGCCTGGGAATTCGTTGCATGAGGGGAAGGGGCCCTGTTTTCATTGTTTCCAGGTGACTTGGTATTACCAGCATCCCCTGATCGAGCCTCATTTTGCACAGTATGCGGATCCTTATCTCTGTAAAACGTTTTTGTCTCTGCGCCGCCATTCAGTGGATTTTCATTGACCCTCCAGGCACAGAGATATCTTCTCCAAACGCAAGGTTGATCCACGAGAGGTCCTGACTCTCTGCGTGGTCAATGTTTTTCCTATCGCCGCTACCAATCTCATTGTCGTCCCGTGGCTTAGGGTTTCGGGTAGGGCACTGTCAGTGTCCCGAAAAAGAGATTGACATTGAGAAGTCGGAGATTATCTGTGACAAGTGCAAGGAGGTCAGTTATGAGGCCAAATCGTGTTTCCGTGGTGCTCGGACAACTCAGATGGAGGAAGAAAATAATGATGACCATTGGATACCTGTTTCTCATATTAATGATGTGTTGAACGAGGAGGATTCGACTCTTCGAGTGCAGGTGATGACGACGCGGAGGAATGATGGAGAGATAGTGACGCGCATGCTAGGGGAGTCAAAGACAATGGAAAATGAGAAGATCGAGCAAACTTATGCGGGGGACAATGCAGGCAGGGAGGGGGTGGTGCCAGCGTGGCGGAGGAGTTGCAATGCCACATGGTGGACCGTGTCCACCATGGAAAGGTTTGGTAGACTCTATGGACGGGGGTTCTAACAGTGAATTCAAATTCTACATTTAATTTTTCTGGTGAAACTGTGTCATCTTCTGCTAAAGCCAGTCGGAATCTGACAGGAATTAGTTCAGATAATGCACGCCAGGAGGAGGTGGTCAGGGGCACTGTCGGTGTCCGTTCTAATGTTTTCAGATCCAGCGAACTCATTCAGCGGGCTCTATCCATAATGAATTCAAAATTTGAATCCCTCGTTTATGCGATTGGTGATCCCGTACCCAGCGGACCGATGGCGGATGAGTGCGACCCCTTGCAAACTAGTGTTGGATCAGTGATGGGTAGACGGATGATGGAGGACGCGGCGGGAAATCTTGTAGTCGCTCTTGAGATGGATGGAGGAATTTTTAGCGGATCTGCAGATCCCGCGGTTGATGGGGATGGGTGGACTACGGTCCAACCTAAAAACATTCTCGTTCTGTTCCAGTGACGAGGAGTAGTTCTGTCGAGACTGCTAACGTTCGATCCTTATTTTCGTCATGTCAATTGTTTGACCTGGCTATCATTATTACGTCCTTTGGCCTAGCCTTCATTTCTTTGGTCAATCTTGATATAAATTTTCTTGGAGTTGGTTGTCTGGTTTTGCTATAGGTAGAGGCGCTGTCTTATTCATCTATTTCTTTTACTTTTATCCTCTTCTACTGGTGGGTTTTTGTTCCACTTAAAACCAACTATTTACCTAATAAAAAAACTATTTTTGAGCCCTTAAAACCCATTTCATGTATTATTAAGGTTATCAATAAGGATAAAGAGTTGAGTGAGTGGTTGGATGGTTAGATTGTTTCTTAGAGGTTTATACATTAGTGAAATGGAATGAAAGTTAAGTTTGAAATAGGAAAAAAACAGTGATCTCGTAGTTTTTATGAAGATTGATTTATACGTTGGAGCTAATAATTGAGATTCATAGGAATTCCACGTGCATTAGAAGGTGAGCGAGGTTTAAAATACTTAAGAAGAGGCTTGAGATGTTAGAAACCCTAACAAAGCTAAACTAAGTGAAATTATCTAAGTAAAACAAAATCGGTGTTGGATGCCCCATTTTAGGGGTTTTAAGCATAAATTTAAATAGAATCATAGAGAATCAAAGGAATTTATTTAAAAGGACGATAAACGAAAGTATATAATGTTTTCAAGATGTTAAAGAAGGGTTGAGGTGGTAAGAAATAACATTCTAAGATAAAATAGGTTGATTAAAACATTGAATAATATTATACTCTATATAATTCAAGAAAGTAAACCTTACGGATTAGAGTATTTGTTTGGACAAGGTAAGTACAAGTTTCAAACCATTGATCTAGGTTTCGGTCTCCATAGTATTAACTCTATTTTTCTGTGAGATTCCCATATTTGGGGCTTAGGAGACATCATTTAGGGAAACAGCTTTGTGAATCCTTATTTAAGGCTCAAATAACTAATAATTTATATAGAGAAGGAGTATCAAGGACGAAGGTAGGTGTATAAGTTTTTACATGAGATGGGAGTAAGGTGTTCGGGTAAGAAACCCTTAATTGCCTTTGTCGGCCTCTAAACTTTATGACAGCTTAAGTATTAATCTAGATAAGCGGTGATCATATGAAAGAGTGAAGGAAAAAGTGATTGAAGAAAAAGTATCGAAATGTTATTATAGTGTCTATAGACTTTAAGGTGTTAAACTATACTCTAAGAGTCATCAACAAGAAATCAATTTGGTATGCCATGGTGTGTGAAGTCTTGTTTATAAATCTTGAAATAATCATCCTTAGGAGATATAACAATTTGTTCCTTTTCGTGAAATTGCTCTTGTAATAATCATCCCAAAATAGAGTTTATAGTTAAAATAGGGTTAATAAGGCATTTTAAGCATTGGACGGAGTTTTCAAAGAATTGCTAAACTATCGTTTCTTAACAAAACCTTGATTGTCATGTTTTGTCATGTTAGAGGCCTAGGTGATGTAACAATATAAGGATAATGAGATGTCTTGAAGGGGTTTGTTGTGGAGACTTGAGGGAGTATATAGAGATGCCAATAAAAATTAGAAAGAGGAGTTAGACAAGTCATTTTGACTTAGTAGTTAGAGGAAAATGAAAAAATGAGTTGAGAAAGACTGATAAGAGTCAAGTCTAAGAAGAAAGAAAGAAGGAAAAGTTTAAAAATTGACCAAGGAATTGATACAGAGGTTGATGAAATTGAATGTAGATTAAACAAGTTCAAAAAAGTTATTTAAGGTGCTTATAAGAAAGATAAACTTTTATAAGTACAAACCCCTCTTTTTTATCAAACCCTATGTTAGACCTAATTGAACAAGGCTAAAAGAAGAAACATTTAGTTGGGATGATGGTAAAAAGGATTAGATGATAAATTTAAGCTTTGAAGAAGAGGGATGAAAATGAGTATCCATAATACCTTGTAGTTTTTCTTGAAAGTTGTTAACTCTCTCTAGACACACACAGGTTTGTGTGAAAATAGAGCTATTTGGAAGGGCTAGTTAAAAGTAGTAGAATGGAAATAAGTTTGCATGGTAACAAAATTGGTAGATGAAACTTTGTAGATACATAAACAGGGAAAATGGATTCCTAAAAATATTAACAATGAATAAATATTCTTTTTATTTTGTGTTTTATGTCGAAAAAAGGCATTTCGGAGAGCTACAAGTAGAGATTAAGGTCTATAAGATAAAGGGTTATAATTGGAGTTATGAAACTTTGTGAAGTGATAAAATTTTTATTTGATGATGTATAGTATAAGGAGGTTTTATCTCCTGAATCAAACCTTTAATTATTTTTGTATTTGCAAGAAATTATCGGCTTCTTAAGGAAAAGGAAAAGTTTGATTTTTGAGTGTTCTTGCAAAGAGAAATTTCTTACAATTTTTGTTGGTTGAATGTGTTGTCTATTTATGCATCAATTTCTAAAGGTAATAACTAGGTTGATAATATATATCAAGAAGAATAAATTAAATTCAAGGTTGAATTTTAAAATTCCCTAGAAGAACTAAAGATAAAAAAGAATAAGAATCGAAAATGTGGTCATTAAATAAGGATTATGAGGAAAAAATAATCCTTCTCGAAAATATCCTAATCAAGGATGTTGAGGAGTTTGAAGATAATAATAAACATCTTAAATATTATGTTGAAATAATATCAACAACTCTAGAAGCTAAGGAAAAGAAATGTACTCGATTAGAAATACCGATTGGAATGTTCACAACCAATCAAAATGTTAAAGAGGATGACCGCATCAAATTTAGTATGGCTATATATCCCTTATAGTAAGACCTAGACATAGCTTCAAATATATGTAAGATGTACTTAAGGTTTTAGAAGAGCACAAGAAATTTATATGATCTATTGAGTATTCAAACACACTCTAGTGATAATTCAAGCATGGGTTTAAAGGAAGAGTCTAAGATATGAAAAATTCTGTTGAGCCTAGTCGAGGACCTAGTAAAGACAAAGATAATCTTTAGGAAAAATAGATCATAAAAGATGATGATGTCTCAAGAAAGGAGATTTTTGATTCAATATTTGATCACATGAATAAAAATATGAGGTCAAGGTCAACAAGACAAGCCAATGTATGAAGGTATGAAAAAAATTTAATGTATATTTTTATTCATGTAACAATTTTTTTCATAAAGTAATAAATTGTATAAGGACAATCAATAATTCCTTTATATGGATAAATGGGAGAAATGATCACTCATATCATTCCGATACATTACATGCTACAACTACCACAAGAGGAATCACATTTCCAAGTTCTCTCATCAAGAGTCTCCTAGACCAAGTTGGAGAAATGAATCCCTAGAGGTAAGAATCCCATTGTTTGTTTCAAATGTAACAATGTTGTTCATATTATAAGGTATTGTATAAATAATATGAATAGATAAAATTATTAGGAAAATTTCAAGACTACTTCTTTTGAGAAATAAAATCAAGAACCTAATCATGATGAGCCTACTGTTCATAGAAGTATACTTATTGTTGATGAACTGCAAGAAATTATTATTTCACCTCATGAAGACTACCATGTGGATGTTAGATTTAAAAAATTTACATCAGCTAAGGGAGTGGAAGTACAATTTTGTTGACCTATCTCATGAGGACATAGGTGTTGATCATTACTAGATACAACCAAGTCTATGAATTTCCTCTCGAGCTCAAATTTATTCCCCTTATGTTTATGATGAAGGATCATCATGTAAATAGTTCATTTTTTTGTTTTCCTTAGGTGATATGGGTATCTAGGGTCGACTTCAAATGATTATAACATCCTCTAGTCCATTTTGACTCTATATGAAAATAAGGAGTTTCCCTCATATTTGTATATTTGAATATTTCAATAGCTTATAGGTATGTGTTGGCACTACGTGTTAGTAAAATTCAATAAATTATGAATACAAGTTGTAATACATATTCTCCATGTTTTCCTTGACTCCCTCACCTTACCTAGGTCTTAACTCATCTTGAGTTAGACTTGTCTAGTTGGATTAGTTTTAGAGAAGCCCTAACCACCTTAATTATTCTTCTCATTTTGTATGGGGATTCATCATGTATTCAAATTAGGTATGTATCGTATAAGTGCGGAGGGTGTGGACAAGAATATCTCTTTGAAAGATCCCTAATGGATCTTGAAGCTTTGTAATATTCATGATTTATCAATAAAAATATTACTATTTAGTAAATTGTGTAAAGAAAGTTTGTGCTTCTATGTGAAAGTGAATGTGACTATCTTTAAATGAATCCTATTGATTTATTATGTATGTGAATGATCTATAGTAGGATAAGGCCTATGCAAAGTCATGAAGGACATGAGGGAGTGAAAAAGTTGTGAGGTACAAAGAGACCATATATAAGGAAGAAATTTTGACAAATGGTATATATGTAAGAAGGCTATTTTTTTATGGCATATAAAATTTTACACATAATGGTGATCCCCATGGCTTCCCTAGTTCCCCTGTTGTGGCCAAATCTTGGGCAACCGTAATTTTTCATTATGCTCATCGAGTGTCTTAAACACATGCCCTCATGGTATGAAGATGCTTCACATCTGGAGATCCTAGAGCACGTGGTAAATTGGGCTAAAAATATATTAAAATACATGATTGTTGGATATTTTACGGGCGTTAGACCAAATATTTATTTCATAAGAGATTGGTGCAAGAGGAAATGGGCTTGCAAACTAGAAGTTAGGTTACTTGCAAGGGACGGTTTCCTTTCATGCTTCCAAGAAGAGTTGGACTCGCAAAGGGTGCTTCTGGGTGCAATGTGGTGTATTGGGAAAGCATCTCTTAGAATGTTTCATTAGCGGCCTAGTTTGACGATAGAGTACACTTCCCTTGGATTCGCCTCCCGGCTCTTCCATTGGAGATCTAGGATCCCGAAGTCTTCTTCATAATTGTAAGATCTATGGGTATCCGTATCGTTGTTGACCTTCTATATGAAGGAGTGATCAAGGCTGCTCTTTTCTCGGTTGTGCATTAATGTTCTTGTTGTAGCTAAAGTTCCTAAAATAATTTTCTTCAACACCTCTAATGAAAAATGTGAAAAAGAGATTTTTTTTTATTAAAGGAAAATAGTTTTTTGAAAGAGACTATACCCTTGTTAAATAAGGCTCAAAAGCTAGATATAACCATATCAACATAACCAAAAGGGATCAAAATCCATATATGATCAAAAATCCCAATGGCGTAAAAACAACATGTAAGGAATAAAGCCTTCAACCAAAGAATCCAACCACTGAAAAACAACTAATAAAAAACAACTTAACAATTGTTTTTTGTTCGAACAATTTTCTTCTTGTTACAAACCGTAATCCATTCATCAAAAGATTTCTGTAAAGGAATGAAAACTTCAAAATCCTTGATCAGCTGATATGTATTGTTTGAGCAAGGAGATCAAGGAGGAACATTCTCCTTAGCCGCTACAAGACGCTTTTGTTTCAAAGTTTCCTATCCACCGATCTCACCCTCGATGACTCTTTATTTGCATGATTTTCATCACTTTCAAAGGGGTTTTGTGGGCGTTTACGAGAATGTCTTCCTCCTCCATATCGAAACAAGGATATTCTTACATTCAAATACCGATGCTCTCGGAGGGTATTTTCCACCAGTTAGCATTCTCCTTTTTACGTTTTATCATCTCGCAATTAGCAACAGAATGCCCCAAAGAGAAACATTTCCTGCATCTAAAAGGCAAACCCTCATAGTCCAGAGGCTGAGTCCAAGTTTGATTTTGCACCTTTAGCTCAATGTGAGCTAGAAGATCCTTTGAAGTATCAACCTCAACAAGAATTCTTGCATAGGTTGTATGTGTGAAATCAGAGGTTTGGGAGTCAATGTTAATGATGTTGCCCAAGGTATTGCCTATGGCTATCAGACACTTTTGATCCCAAAATTGAAGAGGTAGGTGGGGTAATCTGATCCAGATCGGTTTGCGGGAGAAAGATTCAGTGAGAGGGTTGAATGATGGGAACCAGGGTTTTAAAATAAGGTATTTTTGCTGGCAGATCCAAAGTTGATTAGCAATGACATCCTTATCATCTATGGATTCAAAAGCAACAATGAAAATTCCCTTAGCACAGGGGTAGAGATCTAACCTTCCTTCTAGAAGTGGGATCCAATGCTTGGAGATCCATTCGTGTAGGACAGGTAGACTAGGCCAAAGTCCAGCAAATCTGCAAATCAAGGCATGGTCTTGATAAAATAACATTGTTTCAAGGACTTCCTCTCCAAAGGTTACACATGGGTTTCTCACAGCAGGTTTCATGGTAGTTTTTGCACTAGTCTTTGATTGTTTGGATACTATATCAGCAAAAGACGGACCACTGGATCTCTCCCCATTTCGACCATTCTGTCCGGTCTTTGTATCACCTCCACCGCCATGGATTAGAAGCTCTGGAAAGATTGCAGGTAGCAAACGTCGAGATCCGCTGCCCTCCCGAACCTCATCTTCTTCGTTGAGGGGAACAATAGGGACCCCATGCCGTGAGCTAGATCTGGATCCAGGTTTTTCATTCACGCGGGCCTGGGAATTCGTTGCGTGAGGGGAAGGGGCCATGTTTTCATTGTTTCCAGGCGACTTGGTTTTACCAGCATCCGCTGATCGAGCCTCATTTTGCACGGTATGCGGATCCTTATCTCTGTAAAACGTTTTTGTCTCTGCGCCGCCATTCAGTGGATTTTCATTGACCCCTCCAGGCACAGAGATATCTTCTCCAAACGCAAGGTTGATCCACGAGAGGTCCTGACTCTCTGCGTGGTCAATGTTTTTCCTATCGCCGCTACCAATCTCATTGTCGTCCCGTGGCTTAGGGTTTCGGGTAGGGCACTGTCAGTGTCCCGAAAAAGACAATGGAATGATGGAGAGATAGTGACGCGCATGCTAGGGAGTCGAAGACAATGGAAAATGAGAAGATCGAGCAAACTTGTGCGGGGACAATGCAGGCAGGAAGGGGGTGGTGCCAGCGTGGCGGAGGAGTTGCAGTGCCACATGGTGGACCGTGTCCACCATGGAAAGGTTTGGTAGACTCTATGGACGGGGGTTCTAACAGTGAATTCAAATTCTACGTTTAATTTTCCTGGTGAAACTGTGTCATCTTCTGCTAAAGCCAGTCGGAATCTGACAGGAATTAGTTCAGATAATGCACGCCAGGAGGAGGTGGTCAGGGGCACTGTCGGTGTCCGTTCTAATGTTTTCAGATCGAGCGAACTCATTCAGCGGGCTCTATCCATAATGAATTCAAAATTTGAATCCCTCGTTTATGCGATTGGTGATCCCGTACCCAGCGGACCAATGGCGGATGAGTGCGACCCCTTGCAAACTAGTGTTGGATCAGTGATGGGTAGACGGATGATGGAGGACGCGGCGGGAAATCTGGTAGTCGCTCTTGAGATGGATGGAGGAATTTTTAGGGGATCTGCAGATACCGCGCTTGATGGGGATGGGTGGACTACGGTCCAACCCAAAAACATTCTCGTTCTGTTCGAGTGACGAGGAGTGGTTCTGTGGAGACTTCTAACGTTCGATCCTTATTTTCGTCATGTCAATTGTTTGACCTGGCTATCGTCATTACGTCCTTTGGCCTAGCCTTCATTTCTTTGGTCAATCTTGATATAAATTTTCTTGTAGTTGGTTGTCTGGTTTTGCTATTGGTAGAGGCGCTGTCTTATTTATCTATTTGTTTTACTTTTATCCTCTTGTACTGGTGGGTTTTTGTTCCACTTAAAACCAACTATTTACGTAATAAAAAAATACTATTTTTGAGCCCTTAAAACCCATTTCATGTATTATTAAGGTTATCAATAAGGATAAAGAGTTGAGTGAGTGGTTGGATGGTTAGATTGTTTCTTAGAGGTTTATACATCGGTGAAATGGAATGAAAGTTAAGTTTGAAAAAGGCAAAAAAATAGTGATTTGTAGTTTTTATGAAGATTGATTTATACATTGGAGCTAATAATTGAGATTCATAGGAATTCCACGTGCATTAGAAGGTGAGAGAGGTTTAAAATACTTAAGAAGAGGCTTGAGAGGTTAGAAACCCTAACAAAGCCAAACTAAGTGAAATTATCTAAGTAAAACAAAATCGGTGTTGGATACTCCGTTTTAGGTGGTTTTAAGCATAAATTTAAATAGAATCATAGAGAATCAAAGGAATTTATTTAGAAGGACGATAAACGAAAGTATATAATGTTTTCAAGATGTTAAAGAAGGGTTGAGGTGGTAAGAAAGAACATTCTAAGATAAATTAGGTTTATTAAAACATTGAATATTATTATATTCTATATAATTCAAGAAAGTAAACCTTACAGATTAGAGTATTTGTTTGGGCAAGGTAAGTACAAGTTTCAAACCATTGATCTATTTTTCGGTCTCCATAGTATTAACTCTGTTTTTCTGTGAGATTCCCATATTTGGGGCTTAGGAGACATCACTTAGGGAAACAATATTGTGAATCCTTATTTAAGGCTCAAATAACTAATAATTTATATAGAGGAGTATCAAGGAGGAAGGTAGGTGTATAAGTTTTTACATGAGATGGGAGTAAGGTGTTCGGTAAGAAACCCTTAATTGCACTATCAGGTCTCTAAACTTTATGATAGTTAAGTATTAATCTAGATAAGCGGTGATCATACGAAAGAGTGAAGGAAAAAGTGATTGAAGAAGAAGTATCGAAATGTTATTATAGTGTCTACAGACTTTAAGGTGTTAAACTATACTCTAAGAGTCATCCACAAGAAATCAATTTGGTATGCCATGGTGTGTGAAGTCTTGTTTATAAATCTTGAAATAATCATCCTTAGGAGATATAACAATTTGTTCCTTTTGGTGAAATTGCTCTCATAATAATCATCCCAAAATAGAGTTTGTAGTTAAAATAGGGTTAATAAGGCATTTTAGGCATTGGACAGGTTTTTGAAGAATTGTTAAACTATCGTTTCTTAACAAAACCTTGATTTTCATGTTTTGTCATGTTAGAGGCCTAGGTGATGTAACAATATAAGGATAATGAGATGTACTTGAAGGGGTTTGTTGAGGAGACTTGAGGAGTATATAGAGATGCTAATAAAAATTAGAAAGAGGAGTTAAACAAGTCATTTTGACTTAGTAGTTAGAGGAAAATGGAAAACTCGAGTTGAGAAAGACCGTTAAGAGTCAAGTCTAAGAAGCAAGAAAGAAGGAAAAGTTTGAAAATTGACCGGGGAATTAATAGGGAGGTTGATGAAATTGAATGTAGATTAAAAAGTTCAAAAAAATTTATTTAAGGTGTTTATAAGAAAGATAAACTTTTATAAGTGCATACCCTTGTTTTGTTATCAAACCCTATGTTAGACCTAATTGAACAAGGCTAAAAGAAGAAACATTGAGTTGGGAAGATGGTAAAAAGGATTAGATGATAAATTTAAGTGAAGAAGAGGGATGAAAATGAGTATCCATGATACCTTGTAGTTTTTCTTGAAAGTTGTTAACTCTCTCTAGACACAAAGCAGTTTGTGTGAAAATAGAGCTATTTGGAAGGGCTAGTTAAAAGCAAAGAGAATGGAAATAAGTTTGCATGGTAAAAAAATTGGTAGATGAAACTTTGTAGATACATAAACAGGGAAAATAGATTCTTAATAATATTAACACTGAATAAATATTCTTTGTATTTTGTGTTTTATGTCAAAAAAGGCATTTCGGAAGACTACAAGTAGAGATTAAGGTCTATAAGATAAAGGGTCATAATTGGAGTTATGAAACTTTTTGAAGTGATAAATTTTTTATTTGATGACGTATAGTATAAGGAGGTTTTATCTCCTGAATCAAACCTTTAATTAATTTTTGTATTTGCAAGAAATTATGGGCTTCTTAAGGAAAAGGAAAAGTTTGATTTTTGAGTGTTCTTGCAAAGAGAAATTTCTAACATTTTTGTTGGTTGAATGTGTTGTCTATTTATGCATCAATTTCTAAAGGTAAGAACTAGGTTGTTAATATATATCAAGAAGAATAAATTAAATTCAAGGTTGAATTTTAAAATTCCCTAGAAGAACTAAAGATAAAAAGAATAAGAATCGAAAATATGTTCATTAAATAAGGATTATGAGGAACAAATAATCCTTCTCAAAAATATTCTAATCAAGGATGTTGAGGAGTTTGAAGAGAATAATAAACATCTTAAATATTATGTTGAAATAATATCAACAACTCAAGAAGCTAAGGAAAAGAAATGTACTCGAGTTAGAAATACTTTTGATTGGAATGTTCACAACCAATCAAAATGTTAAAGAGGATGACTGCATCAAATTTAGTATGGCTATATATATATCCCATATAGTAAGACCTAGACATAGCTTCAAATATATGTAAGACGTACTAAAGGTTTTAGAAGAGCACATGAAATTTATATGATCTATTGAGTATTAAAACACACTCTAGTGATAAGTCAAGCATGGGTTTAAAGGAAGATCGGTCTAAGATATGAAAACATCCTATTGAGCCTAGTCAAGGACCTAGTAAAGACAAAGACAATCTTTAGGGAAAATAGATCATTAAAGATGATGATGTCTCAAGAAAGGAGAGTTTTGACTCAATATATGATCACATGAATAAAAAAATGAGGTCAAGGTCAACAAGACAACCCAATGCATGAAGGTATGAACAAAATTTTAATGTATATTTTTATTCATGTAACAATTTTTTTCATAAAGTAATAAATTGTATAAGGACAATAAGGAATTCATTTATATGGATAAATGGGAGAAATGATCACTCATATCATTCCAGATACATTACATGCTCTACAACTACCACAAGAGGAGTCACATTTTCAAGTTCTCTCATTAAGAGTCTCCTAGACCAAGTTGGAGAAATGAATCCCCTAGAGGTAAGAATCCCATTATTTGTTTCAAATGTAACAATGTTGGTCATATTGCAAGGTATTGTATAAATAATATGAATAGATACAATTATTATGGAAGATGTCAAGACTACTTCTTTTGAGAAAGAAAATCAAGAACCTAATCATGATGAGCCTATTATTCATAGAAGTATACTTATTGTTGATGAACAACAAGAAATTATTATTTCACCTCATGAAGACTACCATGTGGATGTTAGATTAAAAAAGTTACATCAGCTAAGGGAGTGGAAGTACAATTTTGTTGACCTATCTCATGAGGACATAGGTGTTGATCATTACTAGATACAACCAAGTATATGAATTTCCTCCATTAGGATTCATTTATTCATATTCTTTTGTTTTGAAGCATGATGATTTCATTGATTATAGGTGTCCTTCTATGAGTTAGTATATTATTTTTCCTTGGAAGTTTATAATATGAAGTAAAGTAGGTCACATGTGTTATAATACGTATATAAGCACTTTGTAGAAGTGTTTGGAGCATCTTATGGAGCATGATCAAAGTTGAAAGTCTTCATATATGTGTACATGATAGTTGCAAGGAAGGTCAAGTGTTATTTTTGGAGTAAGAATCATCTTAAGGGAAGAAGTGTGAAAGAAGGTATGTTGTAGGGTCTTCTTGTTTATTTTAGGAGTTCATTTTTCTCTAAATAATGTATCAATTGTATGGAAGGTGCCTGGAGGTTTGAGGAAAGATATTTATTGTTAAAAATGTGTCTAAGACATTATCTAGATCTATATGAGACTACTCCATTAGGTCATGCGAAAGTGCAGGTACTTTACGAATAAAGGTTTTAAATCATGAGACAAATTTGTTTATTACAGTTACTCTAAGTTCTTATAATTAACATTACAACGTAGTATATGAAATTTTGACCTCTTGATTTATTGTAACAAATGTATTTTGAAGATATGATGACTATGTAAGGTCAGTTTTGGTATCCCAAGACCGTATGTTAGGTAATTGAAGAAGCATGATTTTAAAAAAGTGGTTCAGCAAAAAAGGTGACACTATTATTCCCTAATGACTTAAATATTATCATTTAAGGGGAGAAATGGTTATATCAATGTTTATGAAGATCTTGAAGGTGAGTATTGGTCTAGTGGGAGTTGTGTTTCTCCAGTCGTTTCATTTGTGTCCATTGGTTTGTGTCTTTATAAATGTCTCCTACAAGACACGACTAAATGTGTTAATGATTGAAACATAACTATTTATATGATGAAAGTACTAAGAAGGAATGAGTACAACAAACATGGAGTGATTTTTAAGTTCAAGTTAGTGGATGATACAAATGTCAAAAAGGTTGTCTGAAGAAACAGAAATAGGTTGATAATGTATGAAAGGATCTATCATCGGTACAATTATATTGAATTCATCAATGAAATTTGACAAGACTTGGATCTAGCTAGCATAATACAATGTAAAAATCTTAAATGATCGTGAGGTATGTTATGTGATTAGTTTTTTCTTATAAATGAATGATATCATGTAAATATGTAGTTGTTGCTCATGGTTTCATCTTGCATCATTCAAGAGGAGTCTGTATCTAAGGCATAAGATCAAGAAGGAGTATCTCGAGTATGTTAAGAATCTATAAGATAGTGGAAGTGAATCAAGTGATAATATGGTAAAATTTATGTTTGGTAATGGAAGGGAATCTATTGGAAAGGAAAACACTAGAAGGGAATTAGGTGATAATATGGTGGATTAAACCATTGACAACTACGTTTAATCTTGAGGAGCATTGTTGAGTATGTGAATGCATATTTTTTTACTGATTGCTAGAATATTGAAATAAATATGATAGGTTCTAGAAGTTAGCATGTCTATATGAAGATCAAAATGTGGTAGAGAACACCGAAATGTTGCTTTAGGAATTTGGAGTTGTAGAAGGTCTTTCTCCATGGTTGTTGCTTTCAAGGTATGTGACCTCATATTTTCTTTTCCAATTATTATATGATGATGTGATGTTAGGTATAGAATTTAAATGGTGTATAATATGTTTGGTATGATTCTATTTCAAGAAGCAAGTTGACAAAAATTTCTAACACAAAGGCTTTATGAATCTTAGTCCTATTAGTAGTTATGCTAGTTTGTTGGAGGAATATTTTGTATATGTAACATGGTAAAGACTTAGAATATTATATACAATAGTAGAAGATATAAAATATATTACATCTTCAAAGTGGGGATGTGTTTTGTTTAATGGGTAGTGTTCAACAATGAAATTTTATTGAAGTGCTTGTGTGAGACATAATTTCTTGAAAGCCTAAACATGACCGTGGTATATAGTTCTAGGGAGACCTATTGGTCTTTATAAGAATAAGGTTCAAATATAAATTTAATAAAAATAAATATCAAGATGGTGAGTTTTTCTTAGGGGATAATTACAAGAGTGTATATCAGGTCCACAAAGCATCATTTGTTGCTTTTGGAACAAAGAAAGTTAATGAATACCGAAAAATCTAGTAAGTAGAGTCAAACTTGTCATTTGCATTGTTGTCATTGTGTTTTGAAAGTGGATTTCAAGTTAGAGTTCCATATTTATTTTTTCATAGATGTATAAAATAAATATTAATTAGGCTTAGAAACATATTAGGTATTTTTGTGGTTGCTAGATATAAGCATGGTAGGTATTTTTAAACACTACATATGATGTGTGGAAGGAATCCCAATGTCATTATTCGCTTGAAGTTTCATTGGTAGGTTTGATGTTGTTTTAAGAAAGTTAGGTGTCAGGTCCATTGAAGAAATTTTCTTAAGAAAAGACGTTTATGGTTATCACATATAAGTCTTAGTGGTTAGAGAGATACAGAGATGTGAAGAATAAAATGTGAATTCATAATATTTTTAAACAGGTCATCATAGTGGAAGGAATCTTAATGTCAAGGTTCAAGACATTTTTTTGAATGAATTGAAAAATAAGAGTTAATTTTGGTCATATCAAATTTCTAGAAGTGTCTTTCCCAACTTGAGGTCATGTTTTGATTGCTCATTTGGTTGTTATATATTTGCATGGGGTCATGTTGTTTTCACCATAGTTGGGTCATGGAACTAATATTATTTCAAAGTTTTAATGAGGTTAACATATGGCCTATCATTTATGAATTATTGTTAAGAAGTAAAGTAATTCTTAAACCCTAGTCAAACCCTTATAACAAACCGATAGGAGAAAGATGAATTTTATGGTCCAACCAAATGGATTGGGAAATTAAATGTGATGCATTAATGTTGTGGAGGACTCTTTAGGTCTCTTGATGGTGGTGGTTTCTTGACCCAATTTTTTAGGAAGGTAAAGAAAAACCCTATTTATATGAAGATTTGTTGTTTTAAGGATAAGATGGAAGCATCATAAATAGAAATGAATTATTACATATTTTATGGGATATCATCTAGATGACCATGAAATGTTTCAATAAGTTAAAGTGAATAAAATTTTTACATGTCCCCAAGTCACCCTACCATTTTTGGCCTTAAGGGCTAAACATTAGTCATGGAGGTCTAATTTGAGATAAGTTGTTTTGCATGTTGTAGCTGACATATTAGGTCTTGAATATATTTTACATCTTAAATGATGTGATTGAGATCTTGGAATATTATGAAGAAGTGGTTTATTTCCTAATTCATAACGACCTAATTGGTCCTATTAGGCTTGCCAAGATAGGTGACTTAAACAAGTGTGTTAGATCAGCCTTTTCTCCATTTGAGATATGCTTGTGAATTCTTTGAGCACTATATCATGTTTCAATACATGTATTCCATATGGTGGTAGTGATTGGAAATTTCATTGGAGGTGATGGAGCATATTTCTATCAATACTATTATTGAGTCCATATTGGCATTTTTGACCTGTTTTAGATATTGAAGTGGTTGAGTGCCTTAGCCATGTTTTGGTGTATGAAATGAATTTTTTAGATAGTAGAATCAAATACCTTTCCATTTTTATGTTGTATGATCCATGGTGAAGTTTTTTGATTCGTGAAGGTTCTTGTTTACTTTTACTAAATTTCGGTGCTTGAATACCTAGTTGGAATAACTTGCATATTGATGTGCTTCATGGTGTTTTTGAAGCTTACAGAGCTTATTGTGCTAATTGGTGATTTTTAGAGGTTGTTCTTGACTTGTGTGGAGCTTTTCATGCCTTTAAAATTTGGAGTGTGCCCTTAAAGGTCCTTGTCCATTTATTGGAGATAAAGAGCTTGTTTTTAGGCCTATTTGAGATGCCTTGTGCTAATTCTTGTTATTGTGACTTTTTTCTTCCTACTTAGTCCATCTAAGTGATTTTATATGATGTTGTTGATGTGTTTTCAAGTTTTAAATACCTACCAATATTGTATGGGTAGAGCTAAGGGTGTTATGAGCTAGTCTCATGCATCAAAAAAATAGTGTATTTTTTCATTGTGATTAATTGAGATTATGGGGGTGTGAGTGAGGAAGAGAAGGAATGATAATAATATAGAGGTTTCAAGGGAAGAGGTACGATGAGATATGAAGGGATGTAAGAGATAGAGGATAAGATATGTAAGGTCATTATACCTAATCTAAAAATGGAGAACCGGATTCGATTCAATAAGAATAGAGGACCATTTGATAGCGTTTGATGTGCATGGAGCTGAATATTCGATCAAAATTAGTTTTTAGATAAACAATACCTAAGTGATCTTGGTTATCAGGTGGTTAAGTGTATATTTTATCACCTTAGCGGGTAGTATCCTCATTGTATAGTGGATGTTATACTAAATAGTGGTGGGTGCTCCTTGTGAAGTGGGTTCTTCACTAAAAAAATCTTATGCGATGTGTAATATTCATGTAAGTCATTTTTATTAGTCATATTAGCAAAGGTTTCTATGGGATTTCTTCCCCTTGAGGGATTCGACTTCATACATGGTGTTATTGTGTTCTCTCTTATCTCTTGCATTTGTGGACAGTTGTAATTCACTTAATAAGCTCACATTTATGGATGGTTTGAATGATGAATGTATGAAATGGTAAATGAAGTTAAAATTGTTGTATGAATGATTCATCCCCCCTCTTAGTCACTATGGTTCTAACAAGGTCATCATAAGACCATGTGAAAATGTCAAAATATTCATGGAATATTGTGATGAAATCATATTGTTTCTAATATGCAAATACCTTTCTAAGATTCAGTTGCTTTCCTTTAGAAATAGCCACATAATGATCGTCAAAGTATTTGATTTTAAAATTTCTCTTTTCCCCTATGATTTAATCATCTAGAGTGAGAAAGATTTTAAAATTTATTAAACCTTTATGTAGCTATTTATTCTTCAACTGAATGATTTTTGTCATCATAAAATTATTGTAACCTTGGTTGAAAAAATCACAAAAATTAGGTTTTCATTAATGAAGAGTGAAATATTAACATCATTGTTAAAAATCCATGTTTGGAATTCATTATTAGGAACTACTAGTTTTATTACAAGCTTGACATGATGGTCTACAATCTGTTGGTATTCAAATTGATTCTCCTTTGGAAGTTGCGCAAAGATCACGATTTAACAAGATACTTAGAGACGATGAATCATGGTATAGTTCATTTTGTAGTCGGGAGGGATTTAGCTTACTCTTTATCACTCAGGCGTTGGAGAAATGGATAGCACCTTCAGTAAGGATTTGATCTATCCTCACTACTTTAGGTTGTGCCTTTCAACCAGGGTGAGAGGACCCGTTTTGTAACCTTTGTTAGTGAACGACATGAAGAGATCCTTCTTTGCACAATTTTTAGGGAACCTTGAGGAAATAGGATCAATACACCACAATTCAACTCTCACGAGTGGAATGGAGATATTTTCGAACAAGGTTGAGGTTACTAAAGACACTTAAAACCTGCTTGCTTCTATATATTTTGGGAGTAGAGTTTGTTCATTTGTGGATACATAGCACAAATAGGGGTACTTCAGGTAGGATTCATGGTTATTTGAAATTTTTGGTTTGGAGTTAAGCAAGATGAAGTTGATTTCACCGGATCTTTGAGAACCTTTACAACAATTGGAAAACTAACAAGACATAATGCTTTAGAATAGCCAAAATATTCCTTCAACCAGAAGGTGTGCATCAATGGAGGCCCAGATCTACACGGTTTCACACAATCTTTAAGAATTCAACACAAAGGATCAAGTTAAAGACTCAATTAAACATTAAAGATCCCTGGTCCATCATGCCTAAGATACACTCATAGACTTACAAAAAATATTTATCAACAAAATGACAATAAAGTGATTTTAAATTGTTTATTTCATTACAGGATGAAGGCTCTTCTCATAATGAAATTGCAAATGCCACTAAACTATCATAGGGATGAGATCTGTGTGATTTAGAGGGATTTTAACATAAGATTGTAATAGAAACATCAAAACCATTTGAATACATTCTGAAATAAAATAAGACACAATTTTTCCCAAGATCAACACAAATTAATTCAATATCTATTATATTTATCAGCAAGAGAACGTTTCTTGAACAATCTAAGATCTTGTCAATGGTTGTACACTTACAATCATCTTGATGTGATCAAATCTAAAACACAAGAGATTAACAAGTTTCTCATATGATCTCCCAAGAAGATGGGATTTCTCAATTTTTCTCGTAGAAATTAAACCCCAACCATTTGCAAGAGAATCCTCATCACATTTATACATTTCACTTTCTCACTCATCCCAAAATTTTCCCAAAAATTAAGATTATTCGAGGAATCCTTTGCTTGTTACAAGTTTTTCCTAGAAAGTGATGTTTAACAAATTTACACCCAAAGCTTCCAGGTGGACAAATCATGAACTGATCACATTTCTTAGACCCTTAACCATAATTAGGATTCCATGCCATAACTTTTTAACTATCCTTATAATCATTCTTTTGTTCTATCGTGTGAGAAATGCCCCTTTTTATCATATTTAGGTGGCTCCATAAACTGGATCTCGACAAGAAATCATTTTCACCCTTGAGAATACACCTTGAGAAATGAGTGCCCTCACATGGATGCTTACAGTAGTGCACTACGAGTCTAAGTCGGCCAAGTGTAAAGAGGAGTCAATAGAAGCCTCCACGTGTTTCCTTGGTGCAACTGCAAAGGTGAAGTCTAGAGGTAGGTTCCCAAATGAGCATGGGCCTTCCACATGTTCAGGACCCTAGAGAATTTCATATGTGCTGAAAACTCGTAGTATGAGAAGGCATAGTGGAAGCTTCCATGTGTCTTGTTCAATGAAACTTCAAGGATGAAGTCTAGAGGTGAGACCTCAAACATGCCAAGGCTTTCCACGTGCCCCTGGGCCCAAGAAAGTTACCTTTGCCTTTGAAAAGTCTCAGTACAAAGAGGAGCTAGCGAAAGCCTCCACATGTCTCTTCAGCGTACTTCTGATGTGGTGGCCAAAAGTGGAGACCTCAAACAAGCATGGGCTCACCACGTGTCTCAGCCTGGAAAATTTGTTGAAATATTTTAAGGACCAGCGAAAGGTGCCACGTGCCTAGGGTCTGAGAAAGTTTGCTCACTATTTGAAAGTCTAAGTATGGGTAGGGCCGTGGAAACTTTCATGTGTCCCTTTGACGCTCTTTCAAAAGTAAAGTTTAGGGGTAGGTACCTAAACATGCGCAGCCCTCCATGTGTCCTAGGCGTTACAAATTTGCTTGAGAATTTTAAGTATAGGGAGGATCCAAAGGGAATCTTCCACATGTCTCCTTGCACAACTGCGAAGGTAGGACCCGATTCGATCCTCGAAAGAGCGCATGCCCTCCACGCGTCCATGGTTTGGCAAAGCTACACCGATCGATTAAAGAAAAGTTTAATTATGGGAAGGAAAGCGAAACCTCCACGTGGAAAATATTTGAGTTGAAATGCACTAAAAAAATTCAAAATGCTTTGGCAACCCACCTCTCCGCTTCCAACTTTTCATGTGGACCCCATCGAGTCGTAACTCGCTTTATAGCTTTACATAATTTGAAAAAGAGTTTAAAAAATCCAAAGTGCTCCACTTACCCACTTCGTTGCTTTGACTTTTCAAATGTTGACTCAAACATGTAACATCACTTTGTCCCCTGTGGGGTTGTGGGTCAATTTATAACTTTTCTCCTTTTTCATCAAAAGGTAAAAATCTTCAAAATGTTCCTACGATCTGCCTCTCCACCTTTGTCTTGAAAAGCGGCCACTTGTCCATCTTCAGGGTCAAAGTAAATTTTTTTCCATTCCACTTCATGTTTTTTCAATAACGAATTAGATACTATCGGTTATGTGGGGCCAATTTGGTATTTTTACAAATGTGAAAAAAGTGACAAGTTTCACCAAAAAGACCCGCCGGGCCGCATCTAATCATAAAGGACCACATTTCCACGGATGATGGGATAAAAATTGGCGGGGAAACCATGACTATGGAAAAATATAAGGAAGAGGAAACCCCGAATTCATGCCCAAATTACAAATTCTTCCTCATGGATAGAGAAACGGAAAACAATATCTAGACTTAATGCGATCCTCGACCAAAGGAAAGGACTAATCATGACAACCAAATGAAGGAGAAAGCTTGCATGCATAAATATATGGAGACAAAGAATAATTCAAACCATGCGGACTCAGACATTTTTAAAAAATATGATGAGATTAAATTAAGAACCAACGTCAGCTCTTACTCAGGAGGGGCACTCCTAGGAGTGCCACAAGAACAACATACCATACTATATGCCAAAAATACATTGGGCAATGGATTCAAAAACAAGCTTGCAGAGCAAAAATACAATAACCAAATTCCCTAAGATGAACTAAGAAACCAACAAAAACTTGTCACCAGGGACTAGGACAAACCAAAATAGAAAAAAATTAAATTAGAACGAAAAAAAAAGACTATACACTATACAATGATGTGCACCCTGATTCAGAGAAAACAATAAAGGAAAATTTTCAAGTTCCTTTGATTCTAGATATGACCATGCTAAGCATTTCGATACATTTTTAACAACTGGTCATATGATTGTTTCTCTTTTCCATCCAAGTTGTTATCTGACCACATTTTTTAGGCTTATCCTTTGTGCCTAGGTCAAGTTTTTCAACATCTCTCAAGGATGCATCAAACATCAAAGTCCTAGGAAAATCAACTTGCTCAGGATATCTGCATTGATCAATTTCATACTCCTTGAAAACAACATAGCTCATAGAGTTATCAACATCAATTTCTGTGTGTAATACTTCATAAGAAGCATTGTTGGGGTCCTCAATGAGATATAAAATTTTATTTTCACCATATAACTTCACAAGGCTGCCCTCAATTGGTATGGTTGCATAAGACATGTCCATTTGCACACTTCCACCCACACTAGCTGCCCACTTTCTGGATAATAACATCCCCCATTTAACAGGATAATCCATAATGACCATATTCAAGGTTAAGTACTTTCCTGGATACGTTGAAAATTGAAGTACTAAACCCTTGACACATCCAACTACTATCACCTCTCTTGAATCCATAGTAGTACATTTCCCATAAGCTACAGTTACTTTGATATTTAACGCATTCATGACCTTAAGAGTCGTTACATTAAATGAGGCTCCTGAATCAAACATGCAATTATGTAAAAACCTATCCTTAAAAATCAAAGTAGTAAAAATGGATCCACATTCAGGAGAATCAACAAGAGAAGTTCCCAAATAGACTTCACATGGTTCACCCAGCTCCTCCAATGCTTATGGTTTTTCTACTTCGCATTGGCGGGGGAACCTCTACATCGTTTACATTTTTACCCTGGGTGACCTTGTATTCCTTAAGCCCCAAATACTCAAATGCCCTCTTCTTATGCTCATGGATTCTAAGTAATTCAACAATAGGAACAATAATCTTGATCTGACTCAAGATTTGGGCTATGTCACAAGGAACATATTTGGGTAAGGCAATATTAGGAGGAAGGTTTACAAATTCATCTAATGGCACGAGATTTTTCACAGTCTGAGCATGGGGAGGAACACAAGTTTTATTTGGGGTGACAAAGCCTTTTCCAGATGCATCTTTTTAGGGGTTTCCTTAGGGATACTTGGTAAGAACTGGAATTTTTGGTTTTTCTTGAGGCCCTACCCCTTTGGCAACCTTACTCCTGGTATTATATTCTTTTTCTTGGGTAACTACTACATTCATTAACAACTGTCTGTCCTCTTCTGAAGGAATTCCTTCATCATATTTTTAGTCATTAATTCCCTTAAGTACTCAAAATCATTATTAGGAAACTCAAAATCTTACACCATATCAATTTCAAAAGTATGAATGAGAGGAAGAGGTAATACCTAGTGAATGCAATCCCAGAAATCAGAAACAATTATGGCACTTATTAGTTTAGTTGAGGTATCTCCCTGTTGTGAACTTATAGAGAAATTTATCATGCATCCATCATCATTTGTCTCATCATTGTCACGCTTCCTCAACTTCTTTATCTTCATTGTATGGGGAATGGGGAAAGAAACGTCTATCACACCACTCCATATCATGGACCTCTTCCATAGTAACAACTCGGAAGCTAAAGGATCATGCACCGATATGTTTTACCAGGGTTGGGGCTATCTATTTCCTGATCCCATGGGTCCTTTACCCCGTCATCTGATTTATGATCACATTTGGGATTATTTGAAAATCTTTCTTGACCTTATGGCTTGTGCTAACCTTGGGAACCTTGTCCAATCCCCTTCTCTACTCCAAATAGTTTCAAGGATATTTCCGTAACAACTTCAGCCAAAGTTTTTACAACCTGTTATAGATCCATAAAATTACTTGACTGAGGATTCTTTGGATTGATCAGCTTGATACCTTCCCTCTTAGGAGGCTTACCAACTGCTTTGATATTGTTTTCAATTTGCAAAGCCATGGTGAAGGCTTGCCTCAATGTTCCTGGGTTCTTATCTCTCAAGTAATAAACAACCTTCTTATCAAAAGCATCAGAATATTTTATCAGACAAGAAACATCGCTTGGCCTCAAGATTACAGGTAGCCTATTCAGGGTCTTATTGAACCGAGTATTGAAGTCATGGATAGATTCATTAGGATTCTTCTTAATATTTTCAAATTCAGAAAAGAAACCTAGGATCTGTCTTATCCCCATATTGCAATCTAAAAGCATTTTTCATTTTTGTCCATGAATCTATTGAGTTATCTGGAAAAGACTTATACTAGTCACGTGCATCCTCAAAAGAGTATGAATAAATAGTTTTATATAGACATTATCAAATTCAATCTCAAAGTATTCCATCATATTGAAAAAAAAATTAAGTGTTAATCACTAGTGATAGCATTATTCCCTTGAAATTTAGGCAATTTATTTCTAACATCTTGTGGCACTACATTTGGATATCCACCATACATTTGAAATTTATATGTCTAAAAGTGTTGACAACAAATGGAGGTCTAGGCGGAGGGTCAGGGCCATATAGTTTTGAGAAGGTGATCTTACAGAGATACAAATAGATGAGGGACAAGGGGTCTTTGGAACACATGAGTATAATTTTAAAAATGAATGTCCTCTAAAGACTCGTTTTGTGGAAAACCATATCAACTTTGGAAAATACAGGATAGATGGTAGAAGCACACTTATCAGACATAAATAAAGGCCCCTCTCTTGTTGGAGAATTCAGATCTGTATGAAGATTACCTGATTAAGAACCACTTGAAAAAGAATGTTAATCCTCAACCATAGGTTGATCACTTTTCACAATGGATAACTCTTTTTTTGATACCGATCTCCAACTATTTTCCGTAGACTCTTTTTCCTTCGAATTTGTCTTTGCCAATTCTGAAACAAATTTCTAGTAGGTTCTTTAGTGAAGAAAGATCTTCTTCCTTCTAGGTTTTCAAATATTAGTGAAATATTTAACTTAATACAGTTAAGGCACTTTGGTATTTATCAAAATTTAAATCAACATAGAGTTGCAAGGTAAGGATTTTCAACTTAGTCATGCAAATGCACTATAAATGACTTGTCAAATATCTATCAACACTTAATTCCTAAAAAGATTAGTAGATATGACCTTCCTTTACCAAGATATTACCACTAATTATATAAATTTAGTGCAATAACAACTAGAAATTGGAAATACAACATAAAGAACTTGTAACTTCACACAATTCTTACAAATCTCAACACAGGATGAAGTTTAAACAACGTATTTACACTTAGATCATGTAAGAAACATTAACAAGGTGAAATATAAGAATTCCTTCAAGATCCTTTGCAAAGAAACCACTCTAGTGTTATTTCCACACAAATAGGTCCCAGAGTTCAAATACTCCCGGATAATGGTGCCAATCGATGTTGTTTCCACACAACTAAATCCCTCGAAACAACGCAATTATATTGTTGGTATCCAAATTGATTCTCCCTTGGAAGCTGAGCAGCATCATAGATTTAACAAGATACTTAGAGATAGACAAATCATGGTATAAGTCATTTTGTAGCCGGGAGGGGATTCAACTGACTCTTTGTCACTCAGGCGTTGGAGAAATGGATAGCACCTTCATTAAGGATTTGATCTATCCTCACTACTTTAGGTTGTGCCTTTCAACCAGGGTGAGAGGACCCATTTTGTAACCTATGTTTTTGAAGGACATGAAGAGATCCTTCTTTGCACAATTTTTAGGGAACCTTGAAAAATATGATCAATACACCACAATTTAACTCTCACAAGTTGTCGCTTCTAAAGAATGCGATATTTTCTCGAACAAGATTCAGAGTTATCAAGACACTTAAAACCTACTTGCTTGTGTATATTTTGGCAAAGTAGAATTTGTTAATTTGTGGATACACAAAAAAAAAAAGGGTACTTCGGTAGGATTCATGGTTATTTGAAATTTTTGGTGGGGAATTAAGCAAGATGAAGTTGATTTCACTAGATCTTTGAGAACCTTTACAACAATTGGAAAACTAACAGACAAAATGCTTCAGAATAGCCAAAATATTCCTTCAACCAGAAGGTGTGCATCAATGGAGGCCCAGATCTACATGGTTTCACACAATATTTAAGAATTCAACACAAAGGATTGAGCTAAAGACTCAATTAAACATTAACAACCCTTGGTCCATCATGCCTAAGATACACTCATAGGCTTACAAACAATCTTTATCAACAAAATGATAGTAAAGTGATTTTAAATTGTTTATTTCATTACAGGATGAAGGCTCTTCTCATAATGAAATTAAAAATGCCACTAGAACTATCATAGGAACTATATCTTTTGTGATTCAAAGGGATTTTAACATAAGATTGCAACAGAAATTCAAAACCATTTGAATACATTCTGAAATAAAAGTAGACACAATTTTTCCCAAGATCAACACAGATTAATTTGAGATCTATTAGATTTATTAGCGGGAAGTTTCTTGAAAAATATTAGAGCTTGTCAATGGTTATACACTTGCAATCATCTTGACATGATCAAATCTAAAACACAAGAGATTAACAAGTTTCTCAGATGGTCTCTCAGGAACATGGGATTTCTCAAATTTTCTCAAAGAAATTAACCCCCACCATTTGCAAGAGTATCCTCATCGCATTTATACATTTCACTTTTTCACTCATCCCAAATTTTCCCCAAAAAGAATAATATTCGAGGAATCCTTTTCTTGTTACAAGTTTATCCCAGAAAGTGATGCTTAACAAATTTACACCCAAAGCTTCTAGGTGGAAAAAACATGAACTAATCACATTTGTCAAACCCTCAACAATGATTAGGATACCATGCCATAAAATTTTGATAGTCCTTCTAATCATTCTTTTATTATGCCATGTGAGATATCCCCTTTTAAATCATTTTTAGGTGGCTCGATATAGATGGATCGAACAAGCAATACTAATCACCCTCGAGAATACAACTTGAGAAATGAGTTCCCTCACATGGATCCCTACATCTGTGTGCTACGAGTCTAATTCAAAAGTGCAAAGAGGAATCAGGGAAATCCTCCATGTGTTTTCTTGGCACAACTACAAAGGTGAAGTCCAGAGGTAGGTTCCCAAATGAGCGCGGGCCTTCCACATGTTCAGGACCCTAGAGAATTACATCGGTTACTGAAAAGTCAAAGTATGGGAAGGCCCAGTGGAAGCTTCCACGTGTCTTATTCGGCACAACTTCAAAGATGAATTCTAGAGGTGGGACCTTAAAAAAGTGTAGGCTCTCCACGTGCCCTAGGCCCAAGAAAGTTACATTAGCTATTGAAAAAGTCTCAGTACAAAGATGAGCCAATAGAAGCCTCCAGGTGTCTCTTCAGTGTACTTCTGATATGGTGCCCAAAATCGAAGACCTTAAACAAGCACGGGCTCACGACATGTTTGAGCTTGGAAAATTTATTAAAAGAGTTTAAGGACTAGTGGAAGGTGCCACATGTGTAGGGTACGGGAAAGTTTCCTTAGCTGTTGAAAAGTCTAAGTATGGGCAGGGCTAGTGGAAACCTCCACATGTCCCTTTGGCACTCTTTCAAAAGTAATGTTCGGGGGCAATTCCGCAAACATGTGCAGGGCCTCCATGAGTCCCAAGCCTTAGAAATTTACTTGAGAAGCTTAAGTATAGAGAGGACCCAAATGAATACCTCCATGTGTCTCTTTGGCGCAACTACAAAGGTAGGACCCAGAGGTAGATCCTTAAATGAGTGCATTGCCTCCACGTGTCCATCGTCCGACAAAGCTCCACCAGCTCTTGAAGAAAATTATAAGTATGGGAAGGGCCATCGAAAACCTCCACGTGGAAATTATTTGAGTTGAAATGGGCCAAAAAAATTCAAAATGCTCTGGCAATCCACGTCTCTACTTCCAACTTTTTATGTTTGCTCCATTAGAGTCGTAACTCACTTTTATACCTTTACATCATTTGAAAACAGAGCTTAAAAACTCCAAAGTTCTTCATTTCCCTGCTTTGAATTTTCATATGTTAACTCAAACATGTAACACCACTCTATCCCCTGTGGGGTTACGGGTAAATTTATAACTTTTCTCCTTTTTCACAAAAAGGCAAAAATCTTCAAAATGTTCCGACGATCCGCCTCTCTACCTTTGTCTTGAAAAATGGCCACGTGTCCATCTTTGGGGTCAAAGTAAGAATTTTTCCCTGCTGCTTCATGTTTGTTGAATAACCAATTAGATACTATCGGGGCGCGAGGCCAATTTGGTATTTTTTACAAATGTGACAAAAGTGACAAGTTTCACCAAAAAGACCCACCGGGGCACATCCAATCAGAAAGGACTACGTTTCCACGTATGATGGGAAAAAAATTGAAAGGGAAAACATGACTGTGGAAACATGGAAGGAAGAGGAAACCCTGAATTCATGCCGAAATTACAAATTATTCCTCATGGACAGAGAAATAGAAAACAATATTTGGACCTAATGCGATCCTCGACCAAAGGAAACGACTTACCATGGCAACCAAATGAAGGAAAAATATTCCATGCATCAATACAGGGAGAAAGAGAAAACTTCAAACCATGCAGACTGAGACATTTTGAACAAACTAGGTGAGATTAAATTGAGGACCAACATAATCTTCATGATATCTTTGGAAGAATCAAATTAATCTCAAAAATATCGGTCCTATTTTTATCCAAATCTTATTCTCTGTGGACAACATGAAAATTGAGCGAATGAAAATTTTCTATGACGCCTAAAATTCTATGTTTAAGGAGAGGATTCGTAACTAAACCACAAGGGTTAACTTATTAAAATCATAAAATAACACATTCCTTCAAAGGGTATTAAAGAGTACTCATAATGTTGGTTTTTACCTCTAATTATTCAATTGATCATACCCCATCCAGGTTATACTATTAGAGTTAAAATAGCCCTATTTTTTCCATGTGTCGTAGTTACCTTTTTTTCCATTATGATTTTATTTACCCTTTTTTATTTCTACCCTAATATATCAAATAGAAAATATAGCATGTTTCTCACTCCATAATTTTTTTGTTAATAAATATTTTTTCTTGAAAGAGAGTTTGAATCCATTCAAGACCTATTACCAATTACATTATAAATGTTAAGATTTAATCTTTAATATGATAATTATTCAAATAATCAAGATGGTGAAATAATATCACCCGTGTTGAAAAGAATATTCAATCCTATTTTTCTACCATCTTATTATTTCTTGATTAAGAATCTCTTAATTGATATTTCCTTATTCAAAAGAGATTATACTTTAACTTTATGACCACACTCCTTTTGCAATATTAAAGTATATAGTTCTAAAACCTAGAGTTTACATGTTTTAGTTTTATATTAAAATTAAACATTCTTGTCCTTTATCCCACCTATCTAACCTACCCCCAATACTGATTACAAATATTAATAAAATAAACCCTTTCATTCCCTCATGTCTACTTGTATATTGACCTTACTTTTATTGATTTTACTTACCTCAATATGAATCAATGTTTTAGGATATTTCCTAGCAAATGAACCCACCGCGATCTAGGCATTGTAACCATACTTGTGTAATAACTAATTATACATCTCAAAATATCATAAGTATCTTGAGCACTTTACTTTTAGAAACTATTTTCCATTAAATAGGATCTTGATATTCAACATAATTATTTATATAGCTGAACTCTATCCAATGAAAATAATAAATCCTATTTCTTTGGGGAAAATAAGACAACATCTCCACAAGCTCCCACATTATACTTTGAACCATCAAAATACATCTTCCAAAGTCTATCTAAGTCATTGTATAATTTATTTACACTAGGAGTGAAACTATCCTCATCCATTAAACAATATGTGTAAAGTCTAGTCTCCTCAAATATTCTCAGTAAGAGTTATAGATCCATATTTCAGGCCCATTCATAAAAATTTTCATTAGGAAATTTTTCTCTCACTTCAACAAAGTTAAGGTTCATCTTGAACTCCAACTTAGAGCTTATGGAACAATTCAAGTCGGTGGACTTTGGATCATATGTTTCCACATGAAATTGGGAAATTAGCTCAATATTTACTTTGATTCTCATTCCATACCTAGTCTTAAGGAAGATTTAAGATGAATCAAATGATACATATCCTTTTAACTTAGTATTAAAATATCCAATAAAATATAAAGCAAAAACACAAGGAAGTATATAAATGAAATATCTTGAATTATAGTGATACTTTGGGGCAAGAATGTAGGGTTATATTAAGGTTATCTTAAGGTTATATTAAGGTTAACTAGGTTAATCCTAAGGAGATCCAATCTACCTGGAATCAATGGAAATTTCCTTTCATCAGTCAAGGGCTGAAAAATCTATGGATAATGAGCCTTGGACATTTGTGGTGGGAAATATGGAAAGAAAGGAACAAGAGGATTTTCAATAGTAAGAAACTTCCCAACAGGTTGATTATTAACAAATGTTTACAGGCTGTTAGAAACAATTTTTCTATCCTAAAGAACAAATAAGTGGAATTCATGGACAATGAACAACATATCATAAAGAAATGGAACTTAATCTATGATCCTCAACCCAAGAAGAGAAATCCTAGAGAAGGGGTTAAATGGACTTCTCCTAGAGAAGGTTTTATTAAACTCAATTTCGATGGTGCCACTAAAGGGAACCCGGGTAAGGCAGGAGGAGGAGGATTTTTTCGAGATGCTAAAGGTATGTTTCTCCTTACATATTTCTTTAATTTGGGCATACAATCTAACCATGTCACAGAGGCTGCAGTGATGTTCTAGGGAGTGAAGTTAGTGGAAGAGAGAGGCTTCAAGCACCTAATTATGGAAGGTGATTCTTTGAATATAATCTCGTGTATGAAGGGAAAAAATATAGCTTCTATATCTATTGAATACTTCATTAAAAATACCAAGAATAAAATGTCCTCCTTTATTGAAATATCTTTCCAACACATTTACCGTGAAGGAAACAAACTTGCTGATTTATTGGCTAACAAGGGGGTGGAAGCTATGGATTTAAATGTGGTTGACAAACTAACCAATTTGGAAGCTAATTTCATACACATTCTTGAAGGGGAATGTGTCCCTAATAGCATATCTTCTTAATGAGGATGGATACAAGTTATTATGCTTCCTAGGTGACGCACCTAGATATTATGAATCCTAGACTCATGCCAACCATTATTTCCTATCAATCCATGGTTTGGGAAAATCCCCTCATAATTTTGAATCATTTCAAAAGTGTGGTAAAATTAGATACCGAAAAGGTTTTCATTTCCATTGTAGGAAGAAGAGTTACAGAAGCAAAATTGGAGGCTATTTAGTGATAATTGAATCGAGAAAGGTCCTAATGATGTCAAAACAAGAGGAGGAGTTGCTTGATAAGAATGGTGTGTTAAAATTTTTCAAAATATTTGATGATATTGATGAAAAAATAGTCAAGAAGTAGCTAATGGAAGGAAGGCCATGTTCAAGTTGGGAACTTCTCATTCACAATCTCACCAAATTTTATAGAAAAAGTGTCAGGCTTTGTCTCAGGAAGGAAAATGTACCTTTAAGCCCAATTCAGACTACAGTTAGGAGATTGGATGCTTCTAATAAGGTAAGGGTGTGCCTAATACTCTTCATAATGGTTATGCTAGAGAGGACTTGCCTCATCCTTTCAATGAAATATCTTAGTTAATCATGGTGTATATTACTCTGGAAGGGAGATATAAAGTGATTTATGGGTATCACTTTCCTATGTTGAATCATGTTAGAAATAACAGACCCTACAATTTCCCCAATTTTCTATATCTTTCTTGTTAGGTTGTGGAGCTTGTTTTCATGTGAGAAAGTGTTGAAGACTATACACTAAGAGTATTGTACACTTTACACAATTGTCTCATCGAGGTTTGGGGTCCGGTCGGGCCCCGAGAGGGGGTTCGGGGGCGCAGCCCACGAGAAATTATTTTTGGCCTTAAAATGTGCTCGATATACTAAGAAACATGATTTTCTCATATGGGAGGGATTTTGACCCATAGGTTAATGGGACGATTTTGGCCCATAGTTTTAATACCCATGGTTTTGTAAAAGCACTTAAACAATTGTATATTTTTATGGTTTTGTGCATATGGTAGGTAACATAAAAACATTGTAGATGTGTTTTGAATTTGGGTGTGAATTCTGTAGAGTTTGTTGAGCAAAGATCCAAAAAAATCTTGGTATTGTGTTGAGAGAGTGGTGGCTTGTAATAAAATCTAAGCAAGTGATTCTTGGTGGACGTAGCCCAAATTTGGTGAACCGCGTTAAATATTGTCTCTTTGTGTTGTGTTATTTTATTCTGTAATTTTATTTGAGATTTGTAATATTTTCTACATATTAGTTTCTACTATTACAATTCTTTGAGGGATTATTCTGCATATTTTATCCCTTATTTCCTAACAATTTAAATCGAGTTTGGTTTGGTTTGTTGAAGTGTTGAATCATAGGGAAATTTTTATCTTGTGTGGGAGCTATGGAAGATGGAAGATCTAGGGTTGATAAATTCAACGGTAGAATTTCAATCATTGGAAGATGCGAGATGGAAGATTACCTTTATTAGATGGATCTTTATATTACATTGTGCGAGAAGGTGAACAAATCCTCGAGCATGACAAATGCGGAATGGGATTTTTCGATAGGAAGGAACTTGGGACAATCAATGTGTCTTGCATCTTTGGTATTATTTAATTTTTCAAGGGAAAATAATATAATAAAACCGATGGATGCATTAGGAAGTTGTATGAAAAACCATCTGCCATTAATAAGATATTTTTAATGAAAAATTTGTTTAATATGAAGATTCCTATGAATGGTTCAATAGTAGATCATCTAAATGATTTGAATACGATTGTAAATATGTTAATTTTGGTTACAAAAGAATTTGATGAAGAAGTTAGGGCTTTATTAGTTTTGTGCTCTTTACCCGAGAGTTGGAATAGCACAGTAATGGTGGTAAGCAACTCGGTTATAACTAACTCAAAATTGAAGTTTGAGGATGTTGTAGGGGTGATTCTAAGTGAGGAAATGTGAATAAAAAGCTATGGTGAATTTTCTACTTCAGGGAATGCTTTGACAATGGAAGGGAGATAGAAGAATATAAGAAGTCATGGAAAATCAAAGGATCGGGCAAGGTCAAAATCTGAAAGCAAGATAGTATGCTTTGGCATTGTGGAAAGTCTGGGCATGCAAAGAAGGATTGTTGGGAGCTTCGGGACAAGAAGAAAAAATAGGAAGAAAACAAGGAGGTAAATGTGGCAACAGTAATGTATGTCGAGGATGCTTTGATTCTTTCTTTGCATAATATTACTGAATCTTGGGTTTTAGATTCGGGGCTTTTATCGATGCTACTCCACATAGAAATTATTTTGTTGATTATTTTTAAGGAGATTTTGGGCATGTTTTCTTGGTGATGATGAGCCTTGCAGCATAGTTGGAATTTTTTTGTTTAGGTTAAGATGTATAATGGGAATACTTGGCTATTGAAGGATGTCGGACATGTGCGTACATTAAGATTAACTTTTATATTGGCGGGAAGTTGGGAAGTGATGGTTTTACTATGATATTTACAAAGTGGACACTTGGAAGGTTACCAAGGTTGCTCTTGTGGTGGCAAGAGGTAATAAGGTTGCAACCTTGTATTTAACCACTTATAGCACTAATTCTTGTAATCTTGTGGCTTCAAAAGTAAATACAACATTGTGGAACTATAGGCTCAGATCATATGAGCCATAAGGGCATGGAGATCATAAAGAAGGATTTTCTTGAATATACAAAAAAAGGTTTGAAATTCTACGAGGACTACATGTATGGGAAACGAGAAGCAAGTTAGGTTTCTCAAGGTTAGACCTACAATGAAAGAGAGTAAGTTAAAGTTGGTGCATTCTGATGTATGGGGTAGCTCGGGTATCATCTCTTGGGGTTCAAATTATTATGTTACTTTTATCAATGGCGCATAAGGAAAGTTTGGGTTTATTGTATTAGAAACAAATATGATGTATTTGACACTTTCGTTAAATGGAAAGCCTTGGTAGAGAATGAAACAAGTCTTAAGCAAAAATGTCTCGAGTCGGATAATGCGGGGAGTATTACAATAATGAATTTGATGATTATTGTTCTAAGAATGGAATCTTTAGGAAAAGACGATTCAAGGAACTCCTCAAAGAGATGGGTTGTTAGAAAGGATGAAAAAATATTATTGGAATGTGCTAAGAGCATGAGGTCACATGCGGGACTACCTCTTTATTTTTGGGAAGAAGCGGTGAGCATAGCTATGTACTTGATAAACAAAGGACCCTTAAGTGCCTTGGATGGAGGAATACCGAGGAGTCTTGGTGTGGTAAGAAAGTTGATTATTCATTTCTTAGAGTCTTTGGATGTGAGGTGTTTATCCATATATACAAGGATGATATGACCAAGCTAGAGGCTAAATTAGAAAAAATAATTTTCATTGGTTATGGTGGTGATGAATTTGGATATAAATGTTAGAGTATTAAGGACAAGAAAATAATTCGATCTAGGGATGTGGTCTTTAATGAGAAATTCATGTATAAGCAGCAATTGCCGAGAAAATAGGGAAGAATCCAAGAAAGAATATGCAACAGTAGAGGATCTTCCCGATGGAAAAGTGACACATGAATCAGTTCAAGAGCCTCCTTAACAGGAACCCCAAACTCCTATATGTAGGAGGTCTTCTAGGGTAAGAAGAGAACCTGAACGTTTTTCTCATTCTCTTTATTATTTATTTCTCACTAATAGTGGAGAGCCAAAGATATTTGATAAATCAATGTAGGTAGATGCTAGGAAGAAGTGGGAGCAAGCCATGGATGATGAGCATCAAGCTCTCATGGAGAACCAGACATGGGATTTGGTGAAGCTACTCGAAGGGAAAAGAGCATTATAGAACAAGTGGGTGTTCAAATTCAAAGAGGAAGGAGGAGGCAAGAAAAGATACAAGGCCCGGTTTGTGGTCAAGGGGTTTGCAAATAAATACAATATATATTTTGATGTGATTTTTTCTCCTATAGTAAAAATGACTTCTATTAGAACTATTCTAGGAATAGTTCACAGCAGAACACTTGCACTTAGAACATCTTAATGTAAAGACTACATTTCTCCATTGTGATTTGGAGGAGGAACTATATATGCAGAGTAACTAGAGGGATATGAGGTCAAAGGTAAAGAGGAGATGGTGTGTAAACTGGAGCTTGCATGGCTTGAAACAAGCTCCACGTCAATGGTATAAGAAATTTGATAGCTTCATGATGGAGCAAGGTTATATTAGATTTCATTCTAACCATTGCATGTATAAAAAGGAATTTGATGATGGTAGTTAGATTATCCTTTTACTCGTATGTGGATGACATGTTGGTTATAGATAAAAACATGCGGGAAATAAAAGTACTCAAGAAGTAGCTAAGTGAATCCTTTGTTATGAAGGATTTGGGGAAGCTAAACAAATCCTTAGTATGAGGATATCTCGGATAGGAAGAAATAGAAGCTGAATTTATCTCAAGAAGAGTACATTAAGAATATCTTGTAGAGGTTTAACATGCAAGATGGTAAACCGGTTGGGACTCCTTTGGCGAGGCCATTTCAAGTTATCAAAGGAACAATGTCCCAAGACAGAGTTGGAGATAAAATAGATGTCCAAGGTGCCTTACTCCTCACCATTGACAGATTTGATGTATGCCATGGTGTGCACCAGGCCTGATATTGCCCATGCAGTGGGAGCGGTGAGTAGATTTATGAGTGATCTAGGTAGAGATCGTTGACAGACAGTAAAGTGGATCCTTTGGTATTTGAGAGGGACCATGGGGACAGTTTTGTGCTATAGTGGATTAGACACCACTTTGTGTGGTTATGTAGATTCAAATATGGCTGGAGATGTAGACAACAGAAGGAGCATGACAAATTATGTTTACATTGTAGGTGGGACAACAGTGAGCTGGATTTCACGACTACAGAAGCTGGTGGCTTTCTTAACCACAGAGGTTGAGTATGTTGCTGCCACAGAGGAAAGAAAATAAATGATTTGGTTACATAAATTTCTTGAGGATTTGGGGCATAAGAAGGAGGAAGGAAAGTTGCATAGTGATAGTCATAGTGCTATACACCTAGCGAAGAACTCTACTTTCCACTCTAGGATGAAGCATATATAGTTAAGGTACCATTTCATTAGGACAAATTTGAAGGAAGAGAGGTAGAAGATGGAGAATATTCATACCAGTCAGAATCCTACGGAGACATGGTGACCAAGGTTGTCACAAGAGAAGAACTGAAGTTGTGTTCGATTTGGTTGGTCTTCACGAAACTAGTGAAGGGTTAAGAAGCTTGCTCAAAGGAAAACTAGTCTCCAAGTGGGAGATTGTTAAGTTGTGGAGCATGTTTTCATGTGAGAAAGTTTTGAATACTATACAATAAGAGTATTATACACTTCCCATAGTTGTCTCATTGGGGTTTAGGGTGGGCGAGCCCTTACCTGGGTGACGACCCACGAAAATATGTTTTTGGCCTTAAAATGTGCTCGATATATATTGAGAAATGTGATTTTCTCATATCGGCGGGATTTCAACCTATAGGTTTATGGGACGGTTTTGGCCCATGGTTTTGATACCCACAGTTTTGTAAAACTACTTAAGTAGTTGTCTATTTATATGGTTTTGTGCATATGGTAGGTAACATAAAAACATTGTAGATGTGTTTTGAATTCGGGTGTGAATTCTATAGAGTTTGTTGAGCATAGCTCCAAATAGATCTGGGTATTGTATTGAGAGAGAGGTGGCTTTTAATAAAATCTGAGTAAGTGATTCTTGGTGGTCGTATTTGAAATTAGGTGAACCATGTTTACTACTTCTCTTTTGTGTTGTGTTATTTTATTACTCAGTAATTTTATTTGAGATTTGTAATATTTTCTGCATATTAGTTTCTACTGTTGCGATTCTGTGAGGTATTATTCCGCATATTTTATCCCTTATATCCTAACATTTATTTGGCTAAATCGATAGCTAAAGTTGGGAAAGCAACTTTTACCCTTCCTTTGCATCAAGGTCTCATCAAATCCATGCTTAAGATGGGTACTCCCCTCATTAGAAAAAAAAAAAAACATTTGGGACTTAAGAAAACATGAATCAAGACTGTTTAGGGGGAAAAGGAGATTTTGGAAGCTATTGTGGTTACTCCTTATATGGAGGAAATAGGAAAATGGATGGATAAAGAGAAATGTCTCACTTGGAAAAGAAAGTGTTAAGAAGTTGAGGTGGGAGAGTGGGGTTTCAAAGCCTCAGGAGAAATTTTAAGTTATCTCTGATTCAGGGGAACAACAGGAAGAGGAAGCTTACCAATCGGACAGTAGTGAGGAGATGGAGGTTGTGAAATATTTAGATAAATCTGAGGGAATAATATCTTAAAACATGGAGGAGGCTATTCAACTTCTATATACTCTCAAATATGCTCAGAAGAACTTGTTCAAATCCTAGGATACAATGGTCAAATCAAATGTTTTCATGAGAGAGTTTGAAAATTGTAGGTTGGATACTAACATAAACAGACATAAGATAAGCATGGTGACCATAGATCTGAGGGAACTGTAGGAAAAAGTTGAGAAACTCGCGTCTATTGTTCTTAGTGAACAATTAAAGAATGCAAATGAGAGATCCTGCCATGGAGAATGATATGCTAAAAATGAAGGAGATTATTCTATAGATCAGGGATGTTCACATCCTCAATGTCAAAAGCATAATTCACCATCTTAAACTCCTTGCTGAGATGATCCATTCCATGGAAATTGTGAAGAATAGAGAAAAGGATGGGTCTAGACCTAAAGTGGAGATAGCTAAACCGGATTACCAGTTATGGAAATCAACTATTTCGAATTGGTCAAGGAATGGAATGGGTGCATGCACACGGTGGGAGATCTGATTAATGAATGATGGATTATATTCCTTTCTAGATGTATGGTTTCATTTTTGTGTCTTGTTGTTAGTTCCATGGCCCTTGTTGTTAGTTATTTTACTTTGGGCTTTTAGGTTAATGTTCTTGTTTATGGCTTTATAGTTATGGTTCTTAGTACTATAGGGGATTCAATGGATACTCCCTTGGCCCTTTTCTTTTGATCTTGCATACTTTGTATGGGGTAGGGTCCCCTCAAATCTCATTTACATCTCATGATAATATATATATATATATATATATATATATATATATATATATATAAAAGGTTATTTATTAGACCCATAATTATTATAGAAGTAACATCACGTTGGAAAATAAATTTATTGACAAGGGCATAATTCAAGGAAATTGTATCAATAAATTTATTTAGCACTATTATTCTACTATCCCGAGAATCAATCATATAACTATGGACTATATATATTTCCTAATGATTAATGATAGGTAAAATTGAAGGTGTTTTAGAGTGCAACTCGTATCACTCACATTAGATTGGTAAAAATTTATCGGGTTGGCCTTACATCAATTTGAGTTTTGGGACAAAACTTGAATTTTCTTAATCCCTCATGTTGTAGTCAATAAATCATGCAATTACTATATACATATAGCCTCTAAATACTTAATTTATATGAATTATTACTACTCAAGATAATATTCATTAACACTTCTTTACTTCTCTTTGACATTGCTTTTATCCTTTTCATATTTATTTCTTACTATGTATAATTGATAACATACAATTTTGTACACTATATGGCATCCTATGCAGCTCTGATTAAACGGTCTAAAATTTTGAGCACCCTATACAGGACCGTCCGTAAGAGACAAGTAACCCTCGAGCACTACTTTTTCCTCTAGGCACATGTGTCATATTTACCTCTTTTCTTGTCTTTCACATGTTACTCCTTTATTATCTTCTTTTATCAATCTTGGAGTGATCTTTTACTTGTTAATGACGAAACCAAACAAAGGGAATCATATATATGCTTGTATTATTTAACCTCATTAATGGGGAAAGAAATCAAGAAAAATATACATGTACAAGGAGATAATATTTTCTATCCACTACATCAAGAACTACATTTTTACTGCATAGGAGGGTTTGATATGAATTCCATACAATAAATTTGCATTTGAGACAAACTAATTATATCATGCTATCTCTTTTGTAATTGGAAATAGGACATCCTAGCTTAAGGGACATTATTTCAATCAAACAAAAAAAAAAAAGTAAATAGAGTTTGAAATTTAGTGCAATGTTCGGTGAGAATAACATTGGGGTAACTATCGTGGTCATTTTGACTAGGGACTATACATTTTTATTCATCCAATATGAGTTTAAATAATATGGAGGTATGTACTTTTATATTTTGTAGGTTACAGGCAGGACACAATGAATATGATGTGACAGATAACAAACAAGAAGTGACACTAAGTGACACATAAAGAGTTAGATTGCAAGTTATTTTAAAGGCACCAAACCCATAACACATGCTAGCTCTTGAAAATACTTGTCCCCTTCTATGCACTCTTATAGATGAGATCATCATTGTCCAAAATTAGACCTTGATCTTGCACAACCTAGAATTGGCCCTTTAAGAAATTAGTGTCCAATCTAACATTTTTATTTAGACCTAAAGATACAAGATGATTCACTATCTAAACCATATATATATATATATATATATATCAATTTTCTTGTATTTCTATTACTTGATATTGTTTGATTATTTTTATATCACTTTAATAAAAATTCCAATATCTCATAATTAATTTTATTAAATCATTTGGTTACCCGATACCTTTCACACTTACCTTTTTGGATAACTTTCCATCATAGCTAGTACCTCTCACTACTTTTCTAATCAGTATCTTAATGAACAAAATTCTTATCTTGGCTCGCATCCTGAAAACCTTGATCTGTTTATTATTTCTTCCCATGAAGAAGCCCAAGTTATTGTTTCCACCACTCCACATCGTACCACTATTTCTACTACTATCACATGTTATATTCCTCTTTCCTCCTCCCCTACCAATGTGAGAGCTTCTACCACTCATATACTAACTTTCACACTGAATACACATCATTCTTCTCTCTTTATTTCACACATTTATCATAGTTTTTATTCCAACACCCAATATTTAGAGTCTCTTTATCATGATTTACAAGCACAAATCCAAAACTTTTAACAGTCTAATTCTTCTAAATCACCATCCCTAGATTCTTCACTTATTCTTCATATTCCTCTTACACCTAAAGTATTTTCTAATCCAATCCCTCCAAATTTTTCTTCACCATATTTTCCTCTATGCGATATCCATAGATATCCTCAAGAGCATATTATATTTTTTCAAGTCATTTTCCTAGACTATACATGTGATGACACCTTCTTGACCAAGTTATTTCTTAGGATATTACAAGATTATGCTTTGGGATGGATCTATGACTTTCACTTGAATTATGTAAAATCATTTTCTACACCCACTAATTTTTTCTAGGTAATTTTTATATGCATATTAGAATGAAAATATCTTATGCACACATGGATAAAATTAAACAAGGATCTATTCAACATCTTAGTGATTACGTATTATATTACAAAAAAAATCTTTCTAAATTGAACAATGTATTAGCTGAATATGAATGGTAAGATATTTTCATTCAAAGTTTTTTCCTTTCCAAGAATGTGTAATTTTTATTCCTATAATTTATTTGACCTTTTATGCCATACCCTCAAACCTTATTAGAAAAACCTCCTTACTTTAGGAAAATTGAAATATGGTTCAAATCCTTCTGATCATTCTTATTGTAAATTTCCAAGAAAGATTCCTTTTAAACCCAAGTCTAAAGATGATAAGATTGATATTTATGTTATTTTGAAACCTCTTAAGTTTCAAATCCATCCCACTTGGTGTATATTTACTCAATTTACTTATCCTCCACATATGTTGTTACCCCAAATCTTTGAAAGAAATTGGATTTATCTTCCACCTCCTCTCGAGTATGATCACAATATGGACCATGGAAGTAAGTTTGATTATCATGCACATTTTGACTACCATAGATACAATGGCTATTCTTCATAAAAGTGTATCAAGATTCACCAATTTATTCAATATCTCATTGAAAATAATGATATCTAGTTTCTTGAATCCACTACTCCCACTTCCAAATATACTAATGACAATGAAAAGATAAAAATATTCAATGACTCATTACCTAAGAATGAAAAATAAACTTCTATGTCATTTTCCAATCATACTTAGCACACAGTACTTCCTCCTAATTCTTCATATCATCCCCTTGGATTCCTTGTTGGTGCTACTTATTTCCCATAACATATTATCAATTTCACTGATGTTGATTTTCATGCATCATTCTCCTATTGGAATTTTTTTTGTCCTTGATATCAAAGAGATATTTTTTCATTGATTTTCTAAGTTTCATTGATATCGAAAGAGGTAAGAATCGGGAAGGTTTATTGGTAGTGTTCTAATTGGTCAAGATGAGTTTTTTGGTCTAGGTATTGTTTCATGACATCTTGAGTAGGTAGGATGGCTTGTGGTGTCTTGTAGAAGTGATTTATTTTTAGGAGGATGTTTTTATGATGTCATGCATTGTGTTGAGGCTTCTTCCGGGTTTTCAAGTGTTCCCAACCGATGATGATGTCGATTTGGTGAAACAAGCATGTTCAAGGTGATTGTTTGAGAGAGGGTATGGTATAACATGATGAAGTACATGTACGTATGAGTTTTTTGAGATTGGTGAGAGAATGATAAGTATGTATATGATTTTTAGGGACACTCAAAAGTGTCTAAAAGTCCAAGTATAGGGAAAGTCATGTTCTCTAGGTCTACACTACTATAATTCACAATTCCTAGGTGTCTTAATGAGGTGTGTAGGTATGAATTCATATAGGAAATGAAAATGTGAGATATGTAGACATGTGGTATGTTATTTTTATCATGTTACTGAATATTGAGGTCATTAATTAGATTTTTTTGGATGGAAAGTCATTTTTAGATTTGTTCTTAGACCTAGCTCCTTAAGAAATCATGCCCTATTGAGGTGGAGTAAAAATTTCTATTGCATTTGAGAATTTTTTTAATATTTTATAATGTGTGGGAAGTTAATACAGAGGTTTTTTTGAAATTTTAGGTTCTCATGATGAATATTTTGCAATGTAAGTCATTTTTACCTCTACCAAGTTTTTGAAGTGAGAAACCAAGGTCATATTTTGGTAGTTAGATGCCCATTGGAACATGTGTGATTTGTGAGTAGACATAAAATCTTGGTAAAATTTGAAGAGATATACTAAGAATGTTTTCCAAATGGAATAAGGGCATTTCACCATCATAATTTTATGAACAATCGTTAAGAAGAAAAACTGGTTTTAAACCCTCTTAAAACCATTGTCCTATACAGATGGAGAAGAAATTGATGGTACATGACAAGAATTGTTTGTTTCTACTAGTATGATTATTGGAATATGTAGAGGACTATATCAGGTTTATCCATGTGGCATTTATAGGTTTTATTGTATGTGGAACCCACTAAATTCTACATGTTTGTGAATAATTTTAATTTTCTCTCAAGTTGTTTATTAGACGAAGTGAATAAGATGGTGTTTGAGGAATTACGAGATTTACTATTCATTTCGATGATGGTTTTAGATCGTGGTTGAGCCCTTATGATGGTGGTTGTGCTCCTTTTTGACGACTTATTTTAGGGCAATTTTGGGCATTTTCAGGTGACCTATTTGTAAACTATTTTTAATGATTCTACAATATGATTTATTGAATACAATGAATTTTTATGACCCTAATTTCATGATATTTACATTTATATATTACACTTACATGATTGAGGTATTTTTATGTTTTTTTGAGGTTGGTTTCTAAAGACTAGTTTTAAGGCATGGTGGTTATCCTTGTTCTCAAGTGGCTTCATGGTGTGAAATGATGGTTTTGAGATTTTGTAGGTTTTTCTAGGTTGTTATTGGTCTTATTAAACATTTATAAGTGTGTTACAAGTTTTTGTGAAGATGGTTTTTCTCTAAAACATTATATTTTGGTGAGTAGGCTTTTTGGGTGCAATTAGGCTTCTTGAGTCCTAATGGAGGTTTAAATGGTTCTAGATGATGTTGCTGAGCTATATGGTATTATGAATAATTTTTTTATAATGTTATTATTATTTTATGATGTATTTTGCTATATGATTTCTTACGTTGAATTTGTAGGATTAAGATTCTTATATAAAAGTAAGTTATATACCTCATTTGAGCTAGTTGTAAGAGTGGGAGAAAGTGCGAGCTAGAGGGTTGATTGAAAAAGGTGAAGGGGGTATTTGTTACAATGAAGAGAGAGAAATGAAAATGTGATGATTTTTTAGAGAGAGCTCATATTTTGTTGAGTTAGTTCAAATGTTAAAATCAGCTTGAAGGAAGAAGTTCTTGGGCATGGAGGCTAGAAGGTAGTTTTGAGGAAGATAGAGGAGAAGTGAGCTTCATGGTGTCATCATTAGTTGTTGAAGTAAAATTTCACTGGTGAAAAACATATCTAGTTGATATGGTTGGTGATGATTCATCTTGAGGGGTTGGCGCCTCCTTGTATGGTTAGTGCTCCTTGTGGGGTTCTTTACCTCACTAAACCTAGGGTTTGGTGCTACTTGTTGAGTTGGTGTTCAACTAAATTTGAAACATGCATGTAATAAAAAATTTTGAGTGGTTTTATTCCCCTCAAGGGTTTCCCACTTAAATCTGGTTTCTTATAATTCTTATGCATATGTTTTAATTGTTATATTGTCTTGATGATTCATAATGGATAAGATTATTTCATGATGTTCACTACCTAAATATGTTGTAACCATAAGTTCATACTCTTGGCCAAGCTTGACATCAAATAGATCCACTAATTCATGTTCCTTTTATTTATTTTCTTTATTATCTCAATTCCTTTGAAGATGAAGGAACTCGAAATGAGTCATTTTGGGTAGCAAGTTGTAGGAAACCTCTAAAGGTTTGCAGAGTGGAGATATATTGATCCCTAAAAAACACTTTGTAGAGTCATATATGCTTTGGACACAAAGTGAATCCCGCCAATGTAATAATCTAGAATAGGAATGTATTGATCCATTCTTCCCTTCATTATGTCACTAAAATAATTTGTGGTGGGACATAAGTGACTGATGATGCCCTTTCATGACCCACATGAACACTCAATTTGAATAAGATGTGTTAAAGATGGATTAAGTTGTAGAATGTTGATCAAATTTTGTCAAACAAATTGTTCAATTATGTATTTTTGAGGCTTCTAATTTCAATGACAAGGAATAATTGTGTCGAGTGTTTTTAAGAAAATAGATGACATTGGTAAACCCTTAAGAGATATTACACCCACTTTTATGAAAAGGGGGATCAATATAAGACCACACAAGAGTTGATAACACATGATCTAGTAAATGTCCGTGTAGAGGTTTTTCTCTACGGGGTAAAATTTCCATTATCCTCCCTTAGAACTACATAGTACATATTTTGCACTATTCCATTTGGTAGGATACAACATTCATTTGGAATGTTACTAGGCACAATATTCTCTCGAATCACCAAGGTACACTTTTCTTTTCTATTTTATGCTACCAAATCCTTCTTCAACATAATAAAAGGGGGAAAATGTATTCACTAAATCTCACACTTACTATATATATCCATCCTCCAAATATTTCATTTATATGCATGATTCCTAAGTAATATAACCTGGTCATTAATAATAGTTGTTTTAGTTTGACATTAATTTTATCTTTCTTATCTTTACTTATTTTTGTTTCTAGATTTAGATCATACAATATTACATACTATGTGACATCCTATTTATCTTTGATTCTACTATTTTTTATTTTTAAACAATGTAGAAAACATCGCATTACAAACATGACCGTTTGGATGGCATAATCCACTCTGGTTACTACATCATCCTCTCTTTTTTAATTTTTTCGGATGTTACTTTGTTCATATGTTTGTTTATTACCCTTAGTTAGCATTTTATTTGTTAATGATAAAACCTAAGAAAATTAATCATATATGTACATTTCCTTTTTAAACTAATTATGGGGAAAACATTCAATACACACATACTATTACAACAAGATACTATTTCATATCTACTAGAAAAATGACTACATTTTGGGCTTGTATAGTGCATTGCATATGAGGGTTTATTATTAATTCCATACAAAAAAAAATCATTTGGGACTAAAAAGTTGTAGCCCATTATTCTTTGTGTGGTGGAAGTAGGGAATCTTATCTCAAGGGACGTTATTCTAATCACAAGCACTAATATTACATTGAGTTTGAAATGTAGTGCGGTGCTCGGTGAAAATCACATTAGGTTAATCACTGAGGTCATTCTAACTAAAGCATATGTATAATTTTATTCATCTTATATGAGGTTAATAATTGTGTAGGTAACTAGGTTTTATATTGTATGTACAAGTGTAATAGAGTAGAAGAGAAAACACCTAACATGACCTACAAAGAGAAAGAAGTAAAAAGGTGACACAAAAGAACCACAACCAAACCTACTTCATAGGCATTAGACTTGAGAATAGATGCTAGTTCTCGGTGTGACCATGTTCCATTCCAAGTGCTCCTATCCCCAAGATCATCAACTCCTAATTTCAGAAATAGAGGTTACACAATCAAGAATTCACCCTTCCGAGATCGGTCTCTAGCCCAAACTCATTTCGGACTGTGGAGGAAAGACAACTCATTCTACAACAATATTTATCACTCATGATTATAATTCCTAAGCTATCTCTTGCTCTAATGTTGTTATATTTATTTGATCATCAATTTCCTTATATAAATTTATATTTAATTAAATCACATATATATACTTTATACATTTATGTATCGGATATGAGATACCCTTAAGTTGACTAATTCAATGAGAATGTAAAATATTGTCACATGAACCAAGAGAATATGTAACTGACATAAATGTATCATTAATAGTGTATACAATAATAATAAGAATGATGTTATGCCAAAATCATATTTAGTATCAAACTACATATGTTTTCTACTAAATACTAAAGATGTAACTAATACTAAAGTACACATATTGTGATTTGGTGAACATTTTGGATGGTTAGTCTCCCTAAACCATTACAATATAGAGGAGAACTATAATATGTTTCCAACACCTATTAGGACACGTGTGAATAAGCCATCATATGCTCTCCATATTGCTATTCAAATATTGTTTTAAAACTAATTAAATAGGGAAGTGTAGGTTTATTGTACCTTGACTCATGCACATAGTCTATTTGCGTAATTCAAAGTTGATCTAGGAAAAACGTGATCATGGACACAATTTTTATTCTTCGGTATTCGACGGACATGTAATTTTTTTCCATTTGTGAGGTGCAATTTTGTTTGAGAGGGGACCCGACCATCATGTTGTATATTAATGTGATTTTGAATTTCCCAATTACACTATAGTTTATTCCTTTTTATTCCATGTCTTTTAGTGTGGAAACATGGGAGGATTGATATTTGAAGTGTTCTATGTGTTAGATCCCGAGGCCACCACATGGCTGTAACCATTTTCAACCAACTCACCATCTAAGTTAGGCAAGTCAAAATAAAATCACAAAAACACATTTCTATCTCGAAGAAACCTTCCAAAAAAGTTGTCATTACAACCAACATGGTCAAAGAAATTTGCAATGACAAACAACGGTGCCAACTCGGCATTGCCCGAAAAAAAAAAACAAACTCGGATGTGGTCGTAGCCACAGAACAACTTATTATCGATTAAAAGTAGAACAATAACTAATCAACATGTTATCAAAATTTACCCCGAGTTAAATTAAATAAATCATATTAAATGGACTTAGCCATTCATAATTCTTGGACGTGCGGATGACCATCAAAGTTCAACCCCATTCAAAGAGAAAAGAATTACGTGTTTTTGCTCACCGATATTGTCTTTAATCGTAGAGGCGTAGTGAGCCACAACAAATCTCCGAGTTGGACGACCGGGGGTTTGGACGACTATAGGTTGGATGGCCGGGGGTTGGATGGTCGGAGGTTGGATGGATAGAGGTTGGATGTCCAGGGATGTCCGAGGGGTTGGGCGGCTACGAGGTTGGATGAATCATGGTTGGATATCCGGTGGTTAGATGTTTTGTGGTTGGATGGGTCATATGGATGGGTGGCTCATGAGTCCCAGAGCCGGACAAGGTGGGTGAAAGATAGCTAAAAAACTAAATTTAATGTGGTATGGCACCTATTATCTCTTGAAAGTGCATCCTATAGAGAGATGGTTGCGGTGTTCTAAGTTTTAAAAAATGATCTCTCTCTTTCATAGATATAATGGAAACACCTCGGTCTCTGGGTATACCTATTTTGAGGTGAGTCTATGGTATTAAGTCTAGTTCATTATTGATGTAGCCTAAAATTATTTTATGGGGTTTGAGGGTAAGAGATGACTATAAAAAGGATTTAAAAATGAGGTGATACACCAATCTTGTATGAGGTCTTTGGTGAGTACATACACAATTGATATGGGAATGAAATTTTGATGCACAAGCCAATAGCTTTACGTAGAAAATTAAAGGTAAACTCTTTGATGTATTGAGGAAAATATCACATGAATACAACTAAGATAAACATACACATTAATATCATGCATAAATTACTAAAATTTGCAATAGGGTAAGATTACTAATCGGGAATTCAACATTCACAAGATTAATGGGACATACACAAGACTGCAAATAATTGGAAAGGCGAAAATACTTCTCATTCGGAGGAAAAAGCTGGCAAAATATGCTTCAAAGACATACAGATATCTGAAAGTCCCCCTGTGCTTTTCCAAGGCACACAATATATACAAAAATTAATTCACCCACTCTTCCTAAAAATAGACTAAATTAAATACAAAACCATGCATCCTATTTTTATCCTTTATTTAATAAATAAATGAATAAAATAAATCAAACTAATACAAAGAGGCATTAATAGCCTTCGATTACATCATAGTCAAACTACAGTTGACTGTTCTATTTTTAAGAAAATCATGGGTGAATTATTTTCTAAAATAAATCTTGTTTGATGAGCAAGTCTCCTCTTGGTGCATGCAAATTTTGTCTTCTTTCGATCTAATGTGACATCTATAATTCTAATCCACTTGCCTCCTTGGATGCACATGTAAAAATTTATCTCCCTGTGAGTGAGAAAAATAATTACATTATTTGCAATACTTTGCAAAATAATTCATCCAAACATCTATCTTGATGGGGACCACCTCCAAGCTCAGGTTCTGATGTTGACATTCTCTTGTCTTCTAGTGTGGTAACATGACCTCTTTTTCCATCTTTTAAATACATCACCTAAAATAAAAAAACCCTTTGTTTTGTGCTAGATCCATGTGGGGACCACTCCTAATATGTGTACTTGTCTTCATTGAGTTTGGCCACCCTTGTGGACTTGGAATATTACCATGGTTTTAGGAAACACATGGAGTTTATTTGTAAAAGGCTACCATGCCATACTCGGCCACCTTTGTATAACACATGTTATATTACATAGTCTGCCACCTTTTTGGTTATCATTGCATTGTATAGTTTGTTGGCCCCTTTTAATCATTTGGGACATAGACTATGGTTTATACATTTAAAATTCAATATGCAATGATTTTGGTTTTAACATGGGGCTGGACCCCTCTCCATGATGACTCACCCCTTTATCATTTTGTCGGTGACATGGTTAACTCAGGTCAAGTTTTATTTGAAATTTAGTGTTTGATTTGACCATCAATTGTTATCCTTTCTATTTTTAGCCTTTGATCATGACCCTTGGTTAGGTTTTACGACTTGGCATTTAATGTTCCAGCTATTAATGTGACCATGGTGATTTTATTTAATAGTTGGTGATCGTTTGTAATCTTTGATATTTGTACAATTAGATCTCGGGTCTTGATCGTAACCCATGATTAGGGTTTCAACCACCGTAATTAAAGTGGTCAAAGGAATATTGATCATGGTGGTTTTCATTGATTTTTGGTGTTGATATGAAGACGTTGATCTTGTGACTATTTATTTTCTACCGTTGATGTTGTGACTGTGGTTGAGTTTCATTAACTCACCTCTTGATTTTTGTGGTAAACGTCACTCAACCTTAATGATCGGTTTACTTGGAATTTTTGGCTTGCATGTGAAGCCCTAGAAATTTTTTGGCTTGATGCCATTGTTAACCTTTATTTAAGCTTGGCTATTTTTCTATGTGCACTTTGTCATTCTTTGTTTCTTTTGAACTCTCTACAAGGTCTTATGGCCGCCGTTTTTGGTTATTTCAAGCTTTCGAGATTTTTGAGGTCTTGTGATCGAAAGGGCTCGAGAACCGATATATTTTTGTCTCTGCGAGTTTTCCTTTCAAAGTTACCACCATATCTTGTTCTGTCAAGCTCTAATAGTTTGGCATCACGAAGCCCTATGCATGTATCTCTGTTTTTTTCTACTTTGTCTGAGTTCTTTGAACAGGGGTGGTTGTGGGTGTTTTCTGCCATTATCATGAACTTGAGCTTGGTACCATGTTATTATCATCATTGTTTGATGAGGGGATGGTAAGTTTTGACCTCCTAAGTATCACTGTTTCTTTTTCATTTCCATTTGACTTCAAAATACTGATAATTTGTTCTTTATTTCCATTTTCTATTTGATCTTTTGGTTCCATTGGAGATTTTGAGTTGAAACTCGCTTACGGTCCTTGTTTATTTTTTCTCGATCTTGATGATCTCTGGAGGTTTTTCTCACCTTGAATCTAACCGGTAAGTTCCTGCTCAATCCTTGAGTTCTTTGAGAAACCTAGATGAGCCTTTAACTATCATGCATGAATGACTCATTTTCCTAAATTTGTATTTGCATATATTTTATCTCGGGTGGCTTGAAACACAACAACCTAGATTTGGGTATTCACTCCATTCTTTTTCTTGAATATGGAGATTCTATGTTCTAAAACCATAGATTCCTTCTCCACCGGATTTTCAAGTTTTGAGACGGATGCTTTTACATTCTTCTCTGTATGAGTTTTCAGTGAGCTGATTCCTTTTGGAGCTTCCTCTAATCATTCTTCATTGTCCTGATTTTTTTAATCATGGCTTAGGGATGACATTACTTTCACTTACTATAACATTTGTTCACTATTTTCATTTGTGCTTTAACATATTTGTGCACTCCTTAATGATTTTTTTTCATACTCTGTAAGTTGAGATATATACTTGGATCAATGGTTTTTATGTGAAGAAGGATATTTGGATCTTGAGCTACTATTTTCAATTCTTTGCTTGATTTTGTAATTTGCTTTAAAGTTTTAAAGGCTTGTCAAATTCACTTCTTTCTTTGATTCTGAAAACTTTACATCTGTAGATTATTCTTGTTATCTCTTATTGCTTCTAAAAGCTCTCCATATGTGTGCTTTGTTTCACTTTAAAGAATCCCTGGTGATTTACCTTAGTACTTTGTTATTTGGATGAGTGTATCAAATTCATCTAAAACTTCTATCTCCTTCTTGATTCTACTGGTAAAACATCACTGTTTGATGAATTGAGCTCTATTTTAGGTTCCTATAATGAACCTGATCTTAATCATTTCTTGATTTGATTCTTTACTTAAATACTTGTACTTCTTTAATGGCGGCACTTTGTAAGATTACCTTGAAACTTCATTTTTCTTAATCTATTAAGCTATAATGAATGCTCCAAATTCCTTTAGTTTGATGACTGAAAGTGTAGTTCCCTTTTATTTTGCTTAAATAATGCATATGATCTTCATTATAGCTTTAGTATGCATGCTGGAAAATTTAAAATGTCAATTTCACATGGCAAAGCCCTATCAAAATTTTCTCATATTTCCTTCTTTATTTTGTTTCAGCTGTAATAAATGTACTTTCCTGATTCAAAATACAAAATGTATCACTTCTTATATTGAAGTTGGATTTTTTGGAAAATAAAATATGATAAGCTGTTATCTTCATCATGCCATGCTTTCTACTTTCTGTAATACTATTTGATGTACATACAACTTTTAAAGCATCTATTAGTTTTAAAAACAACATGACGGAAAGATGTAAATGTCCATTTTACATGGCGAAGCTTTGTCAAAATTTTCTTAGATCTCTTTCTCATTCTTGTTTCAGCTATAATTTTATATTTCATTAGCTTGAGCCTTTATATTGTTATTCTTATGCTTCACCTTTGAGTTGTATTATGAAACATGTATTTTTATTTGCAATTCTCTTCTCTGATCTGTACTTTAACTTCTTTTATTTCTAGGATAGCTACTGAACTTTGAGGTGCATTCTTGCTTCATACAAGTATGTACTTGTGACTTATCTGCTTTATGTACCATAGGATAGAATTCATTTGAAATCTGCAATATTTATCTAATAGTGAGGACCATAAGACATGATTTATTTTCTTCCTAATCAGTAACCCTTACTTGCACACTTAAGAAAACAGGTTAGAAAATATTTAGGCTTTTGGCCTCTTTTATGTTCCACGTTTTTTTTTTTCTTCTCTCTCCTTATTTGTGAGTAAATAAATCATATATGCTCTTATAGAATATTACTTTATCAATTGTGACTTTGATCTTCGTGTAATTTATATCTCCTATTGTTAAGAGATCCATCTGCACAAATTTGGATAGTATAGGAATATGAATTAACCCTGAGATCATAACTAAAAATTTTCTCTTTTCTATTTTTAGGTACAGCGCTTTCTACCAAGCAATGAAAGATGATGATGGAACAAAGCTAGAGCTAGAGATACATCAACCATAATGAAAGAAACCCCCAAGGAAATGATGGGTTCATTCATACTCTTCTACTTTCTTTTTCATGAATATGTACCTCTTACTTCAGTAGCTGAATTTTACTTTTCAGTTACATCCCACGGCTTGTGTGGGAACATTTGAAATTCCTTATGAATAAAACATTGAATTCTGAAATTGAGTCGTGTATTTCTTTCTGCATTTCAGCTTTCCATATGGATTGTATAATAAATTAAACAACTCAATAATATAATTGAATGTATTGATCATGAAGGAAAGGACCTTAAACAATACCTGTAACATTTAGTAATGAAATCGATTGTTGTAATCTATAGTTATGATTATTGTTCAAAAGCTTAACAATTCATCTATTCGGCAATTCAATGTCTTTATCAGATAAAACATCTATCCTTCATGGAGTTGTGTTCTTTTGTTGAAGATAGTCGAAATTGCAAACTATGTGATCTGTTACATTTTTAACAACACACATAGCTGAAGATTTCATGTAATCGTTAATTAATTCAATAGAAACAATATGAATTGAAAGAAAATTCCCTAGCTTAGGTTAACTTCACTAATGCCATCCATCATGATGAAGTTTGAGTTGCTCATTTTTGCACGAGTGCAAAATTGTCAACATTTCTAGCGATCCTACGGGAAAGTTATCTGCTAGTGTGTAAACTAGTGCCTTTCCCTTGTCCATTGGGCATGGATTCCAAATCATGTAACCAAAATATGGCTTTCTGAAGGTCTAACCCTTCCAAAACAAACTAAAAAGCTGGAAAGGATCTCAGTAAACCGGATCACATGCATGAATGCACTTATTTGATTGAAAAACATTCCAATGTGCGGGAGAGCGACACTTATGGAAGGGAAATCGTATCTATAAACAAACAACGTAGGATTTTCAATAGCACTGTTTGAGAAAAATACCATTCATAGGAATGGGGAGTTCCTCTCCATTCAACCTTGTGATTTGAAAAAGCGTTGTGTTCTTTGCAATTTTGGATCAATCTAGATTGTATCAAACTTTGTGTATCTACGGCTTTGTATGATTAGCATTCCACTTAAACACAATATCTCCTTCATTGAAGATTGTGAACTTAGCCTTCATATAAAAAGTCTTATTCATTTGCTTTTCATTCTTTTCCATGTTTACATGAGCTTGATCTCTTAGCTCTTGTAATTCCATTAATTATGTATAACGAACCTGTAATGGTTCATTCTCAAGCAGCTCCATTTGATGTAGCAAATCTAGTGCAGGTAACTCAACTAAAATAGGAATTCTTGCTTCTCTTCCATAAACAAGTTTATATGGTGAATTATTAACTGATATTTTAGGAGTCACTCTATTAGCCCAAAGTGTTGAATTCAACATTAGATGTCAAGCTCTCTGGTTATCTTTGAGTGTTCTTCTGATGATCCTTAAAACATTCTTGTTAGTGCTTTCAACTAACCCATTAACTTGTGGGTAATAACTAGATGACATACTCAAATAAATTTCATGTTTGACTACCCAATCCATTACCTTTACACCAATAAACACTAAGGCATTAACTTAAATGATAGTTTTTGGAACACCAAATCTACAAACTATACCTTCATAATAGGATAGTATGAAAGTTTCATTAGCATCTTTCAAGGCTATTGCTTCATTCCAAAGTGTAAAGTAATCTATAGTAGTCAACATCCACTTGTCTCCTTGTGAAGAAGGTGGATTTATCATGCAAATAAAGTCAAGGCCCCACTACATAAAAGTTTGATTAATTGAAATAGGATGTAAGGGAAGAAAAGATAAACATTCTTTTCTAATAAAGAAATCACATTTATTAAACTTTTTGATCCATTCGAAACAGTCCTTGAATATGCTAGGCTAATAGTAAGAAAATTTCATAATTTTTAAGGCTATGGTACATGCTAAGAAATTAACTTTTGCATGTCCTTCATGGAATTGTGATAATAATTGCTAAATTCTATCATAATCAATACATCATAGCAAATTTTTTTATATCCTTTTTAATAACACACCATCAATAAAAACATAAGGTATAACTTGTAACCTAAAATACCTTCATTTATTCTTGTCCATACCTTCCGGATAAGTATCATGCTATAGATAGTTAACTAAATTAGTCATCCATATTGATTCCTGAAATTCTTAAGCAAGTTCGGGTTGCCGTGATTTTGGCTACACCATGACGTTTGATTACGATATACAACTTCGGTATGTTGTTTTTCCATATCAGCAATTAGATGCTCACACAAACCCTTACCTAAAACTGTCTTCACAACGCGGATATCAACATCGTATTCCATGAATTTTGTTATCCAGCCTGCTCTTTTCTCATTCAATTTTTTATTCAACAAGAAATGTTTTACACTTGGATGAGAAACAAGAACATGTATTTTTTTGTTTGAAAGCATGTACTTAATATTCTATATTTTGATATCTACTTGAAAGTACTTGTTTTTTAAGAAATGTGTACCTTGTTTCGTATATGAATTTCTTTCCCACATGGAATTCTTGTGTGCTTTCTCTGTCAAGTGTTCTTTGATCAACATTACCCCGCACTAATTTCATTGTCACCCCGACAATGGGTATCTCCAAAAACTGAATTAAAATAGAAGAATGGAAAGAATGGAAAGAATGAATGAATGTATCAAATAATGTTTTACCCTATAGTCTCTTCTTTAACCTAAACAACTAATTTAGGATATTCCTGTTTTATTTCAGCCTCCAAGGTCTACCATTCAGCGAGTGCTTGTTCTACTTTTTCGGAATGTCCATAGCAATGGACTCCAATTCATCCTTGCGATCTCTCCTTTTTCATTTTGCAAGACTAACACAATGCTGGACATTGAGGTCATTCTTCCTTCTTGAAAATCCATCTTCTGCCTAATGAGGTTACCAAGCTCTTCCAGCCGAGTCTTGTGTAGATCTTGTGTTGTTGTCGGGCCTCGCATACACTCAATCATTGACAATCATTATGTGTGGCACACATTGATCTCTGGACCTCATTATTTTCTTCCGGGTCTTTATGTATATAACTACCTCTAGAGCTATGTAGAAGTTTAAATCTTGTTCTAATTTCTATAATTCTTCTTATAGCGCTTACAGCAGCCCCTCATAGGATGCAATCTTTCACATCACTGAAGCTTTCTATCATTATTTCTCTTGTTACGAGATCCCTTGCACTGCATACATAGAGGTTCATCTTCATGTACCAGGTCCACCAACTTTCCTACATAACATATCGCTGAGGGAAACATCTATGGTACCTTGGTCTCTAAGTGTGGCCTAGCTCTTATGAAATTTTTGCCAATCTCCTCTGCGATGTTGATAAATACAGCTTTCTTATTTTGTGTTAAGTCCCTCTCTTCCGTTTTGGCATGCTATTTCTCCATCCTTAGTTTTAATCTCTTCTCTAAGTGCCCTAATTGTGGTAACCTTGTCCATATTTCACCTTCCCACCTCTGTTGAGACTTTGACCAATGCATTACTGCATGTTCATCCGACATGACAATAGGCTTTATTGTCATGTGTTTGGCTTGAGGTTTCTTCTTCACCTCCATGATATGCATGAATCCTCACATACATCAAAATCTGGCTCATCCATGTGTGTGTGCATGGACCATGAAAACTACTTCCTCATGCACATTATGGCCATATCTTCATCCATGAGCTCCCAACCATATAAGTATTTCTTTGTTATTGTACTTTTGAAATGGGTGTGGAAAATTTTACCTACACCCTCTACATATGCCATAACTAGTGGAATGTTCTCTCAACTTGTTCTTCTAGACTGTTTTTGCTTAGAGACTTTAGCTTCCAAATTTGGGACTTGTGTCTCCATGTCCTAAGAAGTTTCTCACTATCTCCTCAAGTCACTTTTCTTCCTCTTCTCTTTCTCTCAATTCCTCATCCTTTAGTTCTTCTATGTTCTCTCGGAAGTGTAGGATAATTGGGCATGCTTTTCTCTGAATCTTTAGCCTCCTCATTCAAATTTAGTTTCCTCCTTCTTTACATGGTTTCCTCCTTTTGTGGAGAGAGTATGGGTGATCTACGCACCATTTTTGGAGTAGCACCTTGTGTTCTTGTTCACCTAAAAACCCTCTTAAATCTGTGCTCCTTTGGACTACATTCAAGTCCTCATCATCCCCCTCTTGTGTCTAAGGTGATGTAGTGGTGTGCTCAGCTTCATCCTTATTCATGGGATGTCTTCTACCTCTATGCTCCAAACCACCACTTCAATTGGCTCTGTGGACTTAGGCACTAGGATGTTCTCTATTGTATGCTTTCCCTTTAGTGGTCTTGGAAGTGTGAACTCATCTTCCACATACTTTTTATTCTCCATTTTTGGCTTTAGTTGGAGATACACCAGCATTTCTCCAATATCTCCCACCGCCAAACTTATTGGTTTAATTCTCAATACATCTAAGATGAGTCTTTCAACATATGCACCCTGCCATGGATACACATATTTCTTCCTTAGTGTGTGGTAGTTTCAATCTACCTTCTCCCCGTTGAATGTCATTCATTGTGTGTCTATAAACCTATGTACTAACGCCTAGAAGTACCTTGCTATGAATGCATATGGCAACTTACACCAAGGGATCCATGCTCCATCTTTCATGGAAAAATGTGCTATACAAAAATGCTTTGGTATACAATGAATTGAACTACCTTTCCAACCACCAAAGGAAAGTCCTTGGGGATGTGCCATTCTTCCTCAAAATCTACACGGAGCCTATCATACCACTTCTCATCCCGTTGCTTAACCTGCTCTGTCATGGATCCCTCACACAAGTACTTCTTGAAGCATTCTACAAGTGATTTGTGTTCCATTGGATACTCTCATACCTTCTCCTTCAGTCCATCAGGTACTTTGATCTCCATGAACACTAGTGATAATAAAACAGCTGTAAAGCTGATCTTTCCTCCCGTGTGTACTTCCTCAATGATTGTCTCTACAATATAACGTGAAATGTTGTAGACTACTCCTTCAGACATATTTTTGGAAATGTGTAGCCACATGGTGTTCACTTGTGATCACCTTTCCTGGTCATTTAGCTTTGTAACAAGATGTGTGGCTTCTTACACAAAGGGATACTTCTTGAGTTTGTCGATGTCCATATCACACAGGACCCTTTGTATACCCCAACTCCTTTCTAGTCTCCAATATTGTGGTTTTTTCTATCAGATCATCTCATAAATCATCTCTTGTTCCTTTCAACCCCGTTACCATGGAGATGAGTGTGGCTGAAATTTTGACTCTGTGACCTGCAAAGTAGAAAAAGTCCTCGTGCACTCTACTCATGAGCCATTGGTACAAGGGCTCATATTTCCCATAGTAAGGGAGCTCATATAGTTGGTAAAATCCTATCCTCTACAAGATCTTCTCACCAACATTGTCATACACCAACATGTCTTCCACCGTGTGTTTATTTGTCTTCATGTTCAACAACGCATCAAGCTCCTTCTTATTCTCTATGGTACGGTGATTTTACTCACTCACTTTGCTTTTCCTTATGTGTGAATCCCACTCCTGGCCAACTATGATACCCTCTAGATATTGCATTTCAGAAAAATTACTTTCTAGAGCCATCTCTTCTTCTTCTTCTACCACCTTCTTCTTTCCCTTCACTCCTGCTGCAACTACTTTCTTGGGTGCCATTTCTACCTTGCAATCCTTTATAGATCCTTGCCACTCAAATTTTTCTAGGTGCAAAGAAAATCCTAGTTCAATTCAACATGCCTTAGGTGAAATTATGTGCCCTACGTCATCTTTGTCACCTTTCTTCACTCAAACCCTTCACCACTTTGGGAACACAAGCTCCTTTTGCGATAGATCTCTTCTTCACGAATGGTTACACACCTCTCACACCTTAAAATGATCACTCCACTCTTCACACTTGGCTTCTTTCAAATATTGTTAATTTACGCAACGGTAAAAATGAACTCGCATCCCATCCTTATATAGATTTTCATTTTTTTAATAAATTCATTTCTCCTTCGCCTACTAAATATCCTCTCATTAATTGACCAATTTCATCCTTTCCGCATGTTACATCCCCTGCCCCAGCTATAACCTTATAGAGCACCTTCCTACCCTCTAGTAACATACTTCTCTTGAACACACATACTTGCACCCCAGTATACATTGTCATTGTACCTTATCCTAGTAGTTATTATGGCCTCTCGATTACCTCATGTTATAGTATTCCTTCATTCATCTCCATCCTTGGTTACTTTTGAGAAGTAATGTTTTTACTTTGAAAAGCAACCCACATTAAAAGGATGTGCAGTCCTTTACGCATAAACATGCTTCACGTATTAATTAGCTTCATGCGCATGAGCACACTTATTTCACAACTAAAACAACAAAGCATAATGATAATGAAGGAAATATGTTAAGGAAATATAGAATGGAAAATTGATTTAAATGCCAATACTACCTTATTACAAACACTAAGAAGATTATAGTAGGGCTTCAGCCTACTTCCGTTGAAGTAACCTAGTAGCCATGTTCCATCTATTGCTTCTAACTGGAAAGCACCTGTTTCAAGGATGTAAGTAATAACATATGGCCCTAACCAATGTAAATTAAGTTTTAATGGATGGTGCAAGCACTTAGAGTCATAGAGAAGTACCATTTTCCAATCTCAAACTTCTTATCCCTTATGTTTCTATCATGCCATGCTTTCTTCCTAGCCTTTTCACTGCTTCTTACTCCATCGTGATATGGCTCATCGCTCATCTAGTTGAATCATCTTCTCAATACACCCATATAAAGCCTTCTCATTAGCTAGACCTCCAAAGTGCAGTGCAAGTGAAGGTAACCTAAATTATATAAGGAGAATGGCTTCTAAACCAAACACCAATCCCAAACGGTGTGGCTTTTACAAATATCTTATAAGTTGTTCTATATGCCCAAAGAATAGCTGACACTTTATCATCCCAATCCTTTCTTCCAACATCACAATTTTTTTCAAATTCTAGCTCAAAATATTGTTGAAAGCCTCACTGTTCCACTTTCCCCGAGGATTATAGGGTGTAGTTTTATCGTGTGCAACCATAAACTCATCTAATAGCATCTCCCGATTGTCTCATTCAAAAAGTGTGTAACCCTATCACTTCTAAAGATTAAAGGACACCCATATCTTGTAAGAAAATTCTCCCATAGAAACCTAGTTTTTGTATCTATTGTACAGTCCTTCGTAGGTGCTACTTTTTCCCACCTTGTGAGATAATCTATACTTGACTAATATATAGTGTGACCCGATCCTACTTGTGGTTGGCGAAATAGGTCCTATAAATTTGATGTCCCATTTCTCAAATGTTTCAACACTAGTAATTGGTCTCAAAGGCATCTCATCTCTTTTCCTTGGTTTACCTAGACAATGATAATGGTCACACACTTTACATTTCTGATACATTTATATATATATATATATATATATATATATAGTGTCTCCCACCATAATCTAGCAAGTAGGATCTTTTGGGAAGTTGCATCACCTGCATAGTGGCCTCTTGCAATACCACCATGGGCTTCTTCCATAATATCCTTACGCTCATGCTCTAATACACAATGGCATAATAATTCATCTTTGCCTAACTTGTAGAGGTCACCAATGATTAACATAAATGGTGTCGTATGTATAGCAAGTTGTTTCTTTTCTAATGCCTTCATTCCTTCTGGTGCCACACCAGTCTGTAGAAAGACAACAATGTATTCTAATTTTTATGGCACATGGTGTAACCTATATAATTGTGCATTTGGCATGGTTTCTTCAATTGTCTGTGCTTCTTCTCTTGAGTGAATTCTAGACAAGTGGTCTAGTCCAGAGTTACTTTTCCCTGGCTTCACCACAACTGTGAAGTCAAACTCTTGAAATAGGAGTACCCATCTACATATGCACCCTTGTAAGATGGGCTTATTTGTTGAATACTTCAATGTCATGTGATCTTTATAAAACAAAAATAGGGTTGCTTTAATAAGTACTATCAAAACTTGTGCAATGTATAAATCATTGACATCATGCTCTGTAGTTGTATAATTTTGTTCAGAGTCATTTTCCTAATAGCAAAACAAATTCGATGATCTAAAATACCTTCTCAAGGTTGAGCTAACACAATTCCAATGGCCATGCCAAAGATTTCCACATGCACATGAAATGGTTTATCCCATGAGGGAAATCACGGAGATGGGCGTGGTAGTAAGTTTCTTCTTTAATATCTCAAACACGTGCTCTGCAGTTCTCCCCAATAAAATGTACCTTTCCATTTTAGTAATTCTTCTAAGGGTGCATCAAATTTGGCATACCCTTTGATGAAATTTTGACAATATCCTTTGTGACCTAAAAAAACCTCACTTTGATTGGTATGCCCTTCTAGACCTAGAATGACTACAACCTTAGCACTAACAAACCTTCCTTACAGATTATATGTCCTAAAAGTATTCCAAACGGTAGCAAATATGCACTTGTTGATGTTTAAAGAGATACTCAATTTTCTACACCACTCAAACATTAAGCACGATTCTCAAAATGATCTTTCACAAGCCCATATATTGTCCAATCATCTAGATAAACTTGTAAAAGTGGTGAATAAAATATTTGAATACCCAAACAACTATCCGTGAGAATACAATAGACATGTTTTTCAATCCAAAAGGCATGATAGTATAGGTGAAGCTACCCCATTCAGTAGTAAATGTAGTCTTTTCTTGATCATCTTGTGTAATTCTAACTGGTGATACCCATCGAACTCATATGTAAAATAATATATTTCGTGCCTATGACTCCTAGTATTTCCTCAACAAATGGCGTAGGGGATGGATTTATTACACATGTAGCATTTAGCTCCCTGTAGTCCACACATATTCTAATTTTTCCATCCTTCTTGATACTGATCACCATTAGACTAACCCATTCTAACTCATTAAGGGGCTTGACAACTCTAGATTTCAACATGTTATCAATCTCTTCTTTGACCTTTTCATGAAAATTTGGGTTCATTCTATAAGGCCTCTTTTTAACTGGTGTGCACCATCATTAATATTTATCTTCATTTAACCAAGTGATTCATGCATGCCCTTCAGTTCATGATACCCTCGAGGGAATAAGTATTGATAATCCCTAAGTAACTCAATGATCTTTTCCACTTCCGATCCTGACCAATAGTCTTTAATTATGACCTCCTATGGATCAACCTCCAAACCTATATTCACCTTCTTTGTCTTCATGGGTTCATGATAGGTGCACATATCCTTTTCTACACTTTCCAAGACCTCATGCACCCCTTGCGAATGTTCAATATCTAGGTTCTCAGCTTCTGCATCATCCATGATATAAACCATCTTTCCTTTCTCTTTCTCAAGGAAAGCATGTTCAAGTAGTATGGATTCCATTTCTTCTTCCTTTTCAAAATGTGCTTCCTATCTGTCTCACCAAATAGTTCCTGAATATGCTCTTTTTCCTTTTCCCTATCTCCCATAGTTAAGCACTTGACAAATTTTAATGCTTCTTCTACTAGAGGTTTAATTGAGAAGTATTCAAAGGTCTCTAGAAATCCTATAGTTAGATTCTATGAATTCCCAGTCTCTCAATGTAGTTCTACATATACATATCGAGCACATGCACATCCTTATAGAGTAGATTGCAATCTATTCACCAGAGTGAAGGTGGTAATGCTTCTTTCCCACTTGTCTAGAGTCTCTCACACCTTTTTGAATGTGATCTTTGAACAGGGTTGATCACCATTATAAGTGCAGATCTGCATAGGTGCATTGCTCCTTAAAAACCTAGTAGATATGGTGACTCTAATCTCCTCCCATTATAGAATATTATCTCCATGGACTAACCACCAGCACACTATTGTCCCACATAAGGTATACACTAACATATATCTTCTCTTAATTTGATATTTCGACTATGCTTCCATGGCTTTTAAAAATATAGGAAGATCTTCTTCCCCTATATATCAAGGTACTACACTACCTATCTCACAAACAAAATGAATTCCATTCTTACACACAACCACGCTTCTTACCTCATGCCCTACTAGTTCATATGTACCATGAGCCCAATTATCACAAGAGATACTTGTAGTATCATTACTAGAACGAGAATCTTCCCACTATAGGATGCCTTCCTTTGATGGATCATTGACCTCACGGGTCTGAATAACATAAATATAGATTTTGTTTAAGTCTTCCTCACTTAGAGACTCAACATATGGTGTAGACTTCCCATCTGTTAAAGGTATCACAACCCTTTCCTCCTTATTCTAAAATCTTATATACCCCTTATTGAATCTCAATTCAACATTATTCACATAACACCAAGGGCATCCAAACAAGGTTGGAAAAGCTGTCTTCTTCTACAAGTGCTAATACATCAAAATCCCCGTGATATTGGCCCCTTGTATGGTTATAGATGCATCCTTCAAAATCCTATGGGAGTGGCCTTACTCCAGTTTTCCTTAAACAACACATTAGATGATGGATACAATGGATGCCTCCCCATTTTTACCCATGCATCTAATGTAAGCACATTCACTTATGCACCTGTATTAAGTAATATGTTTCTTAGCACCCATCCATCCATAATAGCATTCAGAATAATTTCCTTGTCATAGTCAATGCTATCAGGGGGAATATTTACATGCAGGATCTACCGCACGATCTCAATACTTGCGCGTGGAGTATTCCCTTTTAACCAACTTCCTAATAGTGGAATGATGTTCTCCTAGCACAACATTTTTCACACTTCTCTCAGATCATCGATATCATTTTGGACTGTCTCTAATGCTTTCTTTTTCTCTTTTAAGTAATATATCTCACCCCGAAGATTCCTTAGCACTTCCATGTTATCTTGATATACCTCTTTTTGATAGGTAGGATCTGGTACCGAGAATGAAAGACATCATCCTTAGTTATGGTAGGTTTCTACTATAATGCCTCTCTTACGCGCTCCACTTCAGCTCATGTAGTAATATTCACTGTTAATGCCTGAGGTCCTAGTGCTATCTTGGGAATCCACTGATCATCTACCACACACTGGATTCTAACCATCCCAACCTTTATTTTCTTACTTATGTTACTTACTCAAATGCTCATATAAGTTTGGGCACTCTTCATAGCTATGGTTCTTTCCATAGAAAGAACATGCAATATTTTGAGGACATTCACGCCTATAGTGGTCAGGAGATCCGCACATATAACATGTTCCATGAGGAAAATTATCACTTCCTCCACCATGGCCTTGTCCTCCATATCCACCGTGATATCCACATCCTCTTCCATGACCTCCTTCAAAATTCCCCTCATTCCTATCATAGCGCATTTGATTATGATCCCGATCATGGTGCTCATTCTTACCCTTAGAATTATCCTTTATGCTTGTCTTTCATACCCCAATGTCTATAACATCCTGGATCTGACCAATCAACGACAATCTTCAATATCATGGGTCATGGACCAGAAAATTTTATAGTAACAAGATACATTCTTCCTTATCACACGTTATAAAAAGAGAGAGTTACTAGCATCGGGATTCAAATGGAAAATCTCACAGTCCAACATTAATGAGTGTATAGATGCATGAGGGAAACTATCATTGGTGTGACATCCACTTCACAATCTATATACCAAATTCTGAGCATGTTTCATGGGCTAAATTTACTTGATAGCTTATGTAATTGTTTTCCGAGCTACAATTTGTGCCTCTAAGAAAGTACTAATGCCGGTGTCGATGCTCCCAAGTACCTCAACACGTAAAGCTTCTTCCAGTTGCTTCACATGGATCAATGTATGTCTTATGTGACAATGCTCTTCTAAATGGTGTAATCAATCCACCAATGAACCATTGTGCATGTTAGCTTGCGTGAATATCATAAGAAAGCTTAGACAGGAGTGTTTTAAAATGGGCATCATACTCATGTACACTCTTAGTAGTGCCTTTTTTGATATCCTTGAGCGTGCTTATACTCTTTTACTCAAATTCAAGGATATAGAACTCTTTCAAGAAAACATCCTTTAGTGCTACATAATCCACACAAGTTTGATCATGGTTAATCATCATGTACCGGTTGTGTGTACGTCCCTATAATGTACTAGTAAATTGGCTTGCCTTATGCTCGAAGTCATGATCCCTTTCATGTGCCACTATATTTCACACATGTGCACATGCTCAACAACATTATTTATGCCTCTATACTTTGAAAGATGAAAAGACATCTCGATATAAATATTCTAGGGTTGGTGCGGACCTTTCCCACCTAATCTAGAACCTCATGTGTTTTCCCTACCTCCAGAACCACTAGATTCCCCAGAACTAGAACCACCTATACCTCTTGATCCTCCACCTGTAGCTGGAATAGGACCTATATATGTACTCCCCTATGCTCTGATAATAGTACTATACTAAACCCCTACAATCTGTGTGGTAGTTCCACTTCTAGAGGTGAACCCAACATTTTACGCGCTTACATTCTATGCAGATGATGCACTTGAAAATGTTCCTCCAAATAACATTGAATCCATCTATCCTACCATTGATGTACTTGCTCTCTAACTTACTCTAGGTTCTCCTATTTCCCAAATTCACTTGTTGATTACTTGTCGTACTAGATACTAGAAAACCAAGCGTAAGGGCTAGGTCACCAGGTGGATTAAGATGTGTGCCTGTGACCCAGGTAGTCTCTGTTGGTGCACTTTTGTGTGAGGCCAAGGGGGATCTCTGTCATGCTTTCTAAGATGGGGAGTTCCTGATGCTCTTGCTCCATGTATTCTACGTGAGTTTCAAATCCTTCACGATCCATCTCTCTCCTCAACGTCATACTTTCTACAATGGTATGCTACTTCTCTATCTCCCTCTCGTGTGCCTCATTATACTTAAGCCTCCTTTCCTCTCTCTATCTTTCTTCCGCTAGGTCTGTCATATTTCACCAAACCTATTCCTACCATCATGCATGGTGAGGTTTAGTTAGCCATTGGTTTACTCTCTAGGTTCAAAGTTATCATCAAGATATTGATCACCAATGGAATACTTTGCAAATATGTTCCTTTAGGATCTTTGCAAAAATTGGAATTTAGCTACTCCAGAAAGAATACGTCGAAATTGAATATTCCGAATACAACTATTTAGAACACCACAAAATCACGTATCCATAGTGCGAATCTATATCAAATCAAGTATCATAAATGGCTTGAAATTCTTTACTGTGTCTGAACAAGTGTGCATACCTCTAATTCCACTTAGATGTATAAGCAATCAGCCACTCATATAATTCTATTGGAAAGATTGTGAAAAATCTCTTATATAAACTGTCATATAGATTCTATTCTACCCAAGTGCATGCATTAAACTCAAATCCAATGCTAAACCGTTGTGGATATTCTTCCTCCAAATCGTGTATCCACTCCTCAATACTTGTTAGAGTTAACCGGTATGTCTTCATCATGAACCATCCTAAAAATAAGCTGAAAAAGAGTTCACATAATGGAACCAATGATGCAACCTGCATTTCACTAGATGACACCCTACACGCATTGGCACATCACTTAGCCTAGACGAGCGCTCACCCAAAGCATGCGAGAGGTATCAAGTCCTGTTTAGGGTTGTCATAGAAGAATACTAACATGATGAAGACTTACATCATATGGATCCATAAGTAGTACATAATTATATAGTGCATGACAAATCTAGATCCATGAAAGAATTGTTTTAAACAATAATCATGATAGAAATAAGAACATGCACTACCCAATTATACATAGGAATAACAATAGATTCCATCTCTTAATTATCAAAATAACAATGAAGCTTCTTACAATAATGACAATCTATGCCGATGAGTGCATGGATCTGTTACGGTAATCTAGAAACATGTACACTATGTTATCTATCTCTTTATATCCATCATCTCCTACCGGGTAATTCACTTGCATATATATAAGGTGGGAATTTCCCTTTACCACATATATATTCAAAAATAGGTCACATACTATTAGTAGCCATGTTGTTTTTATGCATAGCAACACATGCAAGTGTGTTATATATAGACTACGATAGTTAACTAAGGTAACAAACCTATTCTTAGGCTTGTCTTCATGAACAAGTGATCTCGAATCGATCCTTCTAAAATAGACAATGCATGACACACACATCTCTGCATCGTTGGTGTGTTCTGCATGACATCTTCTAAAAAATGATCTTTATTCCCAAAAACAACTAATTCCGAAAACTAAAATTCTTCTTCGCACATGTTTTCTTCCTATCCATTCGTGCCTTTGCGTATGACTTGCTTTCTATGTGGACTTCTTGTGTGCTTTCTCTGTCAAGCGTTCTTTGTTCAACACCTTCTCTCCCTTTGATGTTCCAAGAGAAGGTCTTCTCTTTCTTTAACATAGTTTTCAATGGTTTCATCAATGCTGCAAAATCTCGAACAAATATTCTAAAAAGTTGATTTTTCCAAGAGAAATTTGTAATTCCTTCTTGTGATGAGGCAATGATAGGCATGTGATATGGATTCAATTTTGAAAGGATCAATTATTAAACCTTGCTTAGAAAAATATGACCAAATAATTTTCCTTGATGTACCACAAAGATAGACTTTTAAGGATTCAAAGTATTCCAAACTTGTTTACATAACTAAAAAGTCTGCCTTAGATGTATTAGATGTTCATCTAATTTTTTTGAAAATACACTAACATCATCTAAATAAATAAGGATGCATTTATTTAACAAGATACAAAAAGTTATGTCCATCGCACATTGAAACATTACACCAACATTTGAAGGCCAAAAGGTATTATTTTTTAAGCATAAGTACCCCACTTGGTGGTAAAAGTTATTTTGTACCTATATTCTTCTTGTACTAGAATCGATTGTACCCACCATAACCGTCCGAGAAGAGATCATCTATCTAAACCGAGAAATTGTTCTTAAACTATGATCCATATTTGGAAGTTGGTAATGATCTTTTAATGAAGCTTTGTTAAGATCTCTAAAATCCACACATAATATGATTTCTCCATCCTTTTTCCGAACTAGAACAAGATTGGCTCACGCAACTTGAATGCTTAAGCTGGAAAGATAATACGTGACTCAATCAATTTAGTTAATTCTTTCCTCATTAGAGATTCTATTTTGGGATTTATAGGCCTCTATTTTTGCTTGAATGACTTAGAGTTTGGCTATAATTCAATAGGATCTTTGTGCCAAAATTGAATCAAACCCTTTCGATTCTTGGTATTTCCTAGCAAAAACATCCTTATATTCCTTGAAAAATATTAACAAAGGAATGTTTTTCAGCTAAAGAACATACCTTTCCAAGAAACAAATTTTTCTCTTCATCAACTAAGATCTCTTCATTGTTATCATCATGTGTTGAAATCTTAGTTTTTTCCTTCCTTAACTGATCATTAGTGCTGAAGATGTCTTCTAATGTAACCAAGCCTCGGGTAGTTTATTCGTCTTTAACTAAACAATCTGGTCACCATATAAGTGTTGTAATTTATCTTGATTTACTGCAAAAAATTAGCTTCTTCTTTGCAAAACCTGCAGATTTGTTCATCATTTTCAAAAAATTCCAATTCAAATCATTATCATGTATAGAAGGTCCGACAATAAACTTTTTGTGATGTTGAATCTTATTGTTTTTAATTTGTTCTAGCACTTAAAAACTAGCACCAATTCACGTAATTCTACTTGCATGCTTATTTTTTTGCTCTAGGAATGGACTGGATATTAATAGCGTCGAAATCTTCCATTAGGTTCTGAAACTCTATGTCCTGTAAGACTTCACTAATAGATTCTTACAAACATTGAAATTTTTTTACTTGATTGATAACCAACTCAGAATCACCAAAATCAGTAGCATGCTAATACCTCTATTTCTAGCCCAAAGTAAGCTATGAGTTAACGCTTCGTATTCACCACATTACAAGTGCATGAAAATTGTAGACTCAAAGATGAAAAATACCTTTTGTTTGTGGGGAAGTGATCATCGACCTTCTCCTTGTCCTTTCATGTTCTTAGCTCCATCAAAATGAAGATTCCAAATTCCTTCATTGTATTTTTTGTTTTGGATAGTAAGGGAATTGGTGTGTTTTCTTCATGTAGACAATACACACCGAACAAATTTTCTTCAACTTCCTTGAAAGGATCATTAGCATTTTCTTAATGTATCTTTTCATCGATAAAATCGTTAGAAACACCATCGAATGTTGAAACATGAGCTGTATTATCAAAATCAGACTGGTCTAAGGCTGCATAATTAGCTAATACATTAGAAATGTGAGGCTTAATGTGAAATTTGGCCAGCGTTTAAGAATTGATAGTAACTTTGGTTCCATAACGTGTAGTGAAAAACAAGAAGGACCAATCTTAAGAGAGATAACCTCCTATTTTTGTTGTGAAATCTATAGATAAGTAGATAGCAAACTAAGGAGGTAAATCTACAATAGTAATATCTTACAAAATGGAAACCTTTGGGAAAAAATACAATGTTACCTCCAAATTTTTAATGACACCAACTGTATTCTTTGCATTTCTATCGAGCTATAGCATACTCTTCTCTATAGGTTCAAAATGCAAACCCAATTTTTCTATAATTGCTTTTGGCATAACTGTGCTACTTGCACCGTTGTCAACTATACATTTATAAACAAGATGTTCTCCAATAATCGAGTGGAAAATAAAATGGTGGTGGCTTCTTTATGTCATGAGAATTTAAAACATTTTGAACCATCCATTTAAATTCTTTAATGCGGTCACGTTCCTTGTTCCAAGGACCATATCCTTTTTCTCGAACTTCCTTTTCTCTTTGTTTTAGAATAAATCAGAGCTTAGCAAGTTCATGAGAAAGTAAATCTCGTTGTATTGGAATACTTAGAGCATCCCACATTAAGATGTTAACATTATGTTTTTCATTACATCAACAATGTTAAAAGAAGCAACAATTTTAGAGACAAATTCTACTATTTTAGCATAGGCTTTGGCAAAAATTGATTCTGCTTCAGATGCTTTTGATATCTGAGGTATACATAACCTTCTTGGATTAGGTCAGTGAGTTTTGCTATTCTTTACCAAAGAAACACTTGTTTTTTTTTGCGAGAACAATAGAACTCTTAGCTAGTTTTTGGTTTGTAGCTGTTATTTTTCATTGATTGTGGCGAGAATAGGCCTATTTTGTTGTTTTTCACTTTCTACAGCTTTTTCCTAAGCCCTAGTAGTAAATGCAATAAAATCACCCTTGCTAAAACTCGACTAAATTATGTTCAAGTTCTTTCTAAACATGATTTTCTTTTTCCTACCCTCCATTTGAGGCATGAATAATGTCTCGGGATGAGGTTATGCAATAATACTTATTTTCGAAAAAGCATTTAGGCAACTCACATCTAAATGAGGCTGATTACAAGGTTGACACCACTTGTTTGAAGCCATATTAACTGGGACTAAAGTGTTAGATGAACTTGGAGCCTTTGGGTCAAACCGACTTTCTTTGATAAGGTTTCCTATAATTTTGATTATGTTTGTAAGGATGCATATTTTATTGAGTTTGTTGATAAAGGGTTTGATAAGTTCTGCGCTAGGTAATGCAAATCTATTTTCAATTGAATTCATCTTGTTTCCCATAGTCTGCAAAGTTTTAAACACATCATCGATGGGGCTACAACAATAGGTTCTATAATCGTGATATACTATGGAATAGGTGCTAGATCTGCTAAAAAAGGCATTAAAGGCCTTGGTGCTAATTTTATGGCTTTAATAAGGCTATTTTCAACTCATATAACAATATCATAAGCTTCCATAAGAGATTCACCTCCCATAGACTCAATCATAGTTGAAATATCATTGTTTAATGCTCTAAGATAATAAAGGAAAGCATGGTTAGCTTAGGGCTTAACACTTTATGGGATTCTTTCCCAAGTTCTGGTAAAACGAATGTTGAAACTAGACATAAATTCATGGGGAGCTCTTTTAATGGTAGACAACTATTTTATGAGAGATAAAGGATTTGAATTATCTTGAAATTGTTTCAGCAATTTGCCACCTAACTCATCACAAGTTCTTATGCTTCCAATCTCTAAAATCCTATACCATTGCAAGGCTTTCCATTTAAAGGATACAAATAAAAGTCTCAAAGCCACATCTTCATGAGTAATATTATGGACTACACATATGGCTGCAACATCTTTGATGTGCTCTGTAGGTGTAACCTGATTTTCACCTATGAATGTAGGCAAGCTTTTCATGGCAGCATTGGGGATATCATGATAAACTAGGATTACTAATGGGTTGCCATTGGTTAAGGTCAAAAATTCCTAGGTGGTTGAAGATCCATTTGGAAAACTGGGATCTGAATGAAAATATTGACACGTGGTGAAGGAAGATTGTGAGGAGGATTACCAAATCCAAGTCTATTATAAGGCAAAGTATTACCAACTCCTCTCCTTCTTACAGAATTCAAAGGTAAATAAATAAAATCAGAAGGAATTCTTCTTACCGATGATCTTGTATTCACTTTAGGCATGGAACATGTTGCAATACTGGTCTCAAATAAGCTTTACAAAGTTGTCAAATAGATCCTTAAATCTTTATAATTATTATTTCATCTTTTTGATCCAAAAGTAACTTTTTCTGATGTTAATCTACTATAAATTGTTCTAATTTGCTGCATATATGATTCCTTATCCCACCACACATGCCAAAAACTTTTATGTCTCGAAAGTGTACCTATAGAGAGATGGTTGCAAGTTTTCTAAGTTTGCAAAAATGATCTCTCTCTTTCGTAGATACAATGGAAACATCTCAGGTTTGTGGGTATACCTATTTTGAGGTGAGTCTCTGGTATTAAGGTTGGTTCCTTATTGATGTATCCTAAACTGATTTTCTGGGTTTGAGGGTAAAAGTTGAGTTTAAAAAGGATTTAAAATTGAGGTGATACACCAAACTTCTATGAGGTCTTTGACTGAGTACATGCACAATTGATATGGGAATGAAATTTTGATGCACAAGCCAACAAATTTCTGCAAAAATTAAAGGTAAACACTTTGATGTATTGAGGGAAAATATCACAACAATACTTGCTAAGTTAAACATACACATTAATATCATACATAAATTACTAAAATTTGCAATACGGTAAGATGATTAATCAGGGAATTCAACATTCACAAGATTAATGGGACATACACAAGACTGTAAATAATTGGAAAGGCAAAAAATACTTTTCATTCAGAGGGAAAAACTTGAAAAATCTTCTTCAACACTCCTATATCTAAAATTCCCCCCTATACTTTTCCAGGGCACACAATATATAGAAAAATTAATTCACCCACTCTTTCTAAATATAGACTAAATTCGTACTCACCCATGCGTCCTATTTTTATCCTTTATTTAAAAAATAAAGGAATAAAATAAAGTAAACTAATACAAAAAGGAATTAATAGCCTTTGATTACATCACAGTAAAAATAAAGTTGACTGTTCTATTTTTAAGAAAAGCATGGGTGAATTATTTTCTAAAATAAATCTTGCTTGATGAGCAAGTCTCCTCTTGGCGCATGTAAATTTTGTCTTCTTACGGTTTGATGTGACATCCGTAATTTGGATCCACTTGCCTCCTTGGATGAACATGTAAATATTTATCTCCCTGTGAGTGAGCAAAATTAATTACATTATTTGTAATACTTTTCAAAATAATTCATCCAAAAATCTATTTTGATGGGGACCACCTCTAAGCTCAGTTTCTAATGTTGAAATTATCTTGTCTTCTAGTGTGGTAACATGACCTATTTATCCATATTTTAAATACATAACCTCGAAAATAAAAAAACCTTTGTTCTGTGCTAGCTCCATGTGGCGACCACTCCTGATATGTGTACTTGTCTTTGTTGAGTTTTGTCACCCTTTTGGACTTGTAATATTACCATGCTTTTAGGAAACACATGGATTTTATTTGTAAAAGGCTACCATGCCATACTCGGCCACATTTCTATAACACATGGTATATTATATAGTCTGTCACATTTTTGGTTATAATTGTATTGTATAGTTTGTCGGCCCATTTTGATCATTTGGGACATATACTATGGTTTAGAATTTTAAAAGTCAATATGCAATTATTTTTGTTTTGAACATGGGGTTGGCCCCCTCTCCATGATGACTCACCCCTTTATCATTTTGTTGGTGACATGGTTAACTCAGCTTGAGTATTCTTTGAAATTTGGTGTTTGATTCGACCATTGATTAGAATCCTTTCGATTTGTAACCTTTGATCTTGACCCTCGGTTAGGGTTTCTGACTTGGCATTTAATGTTCCATCTATTAATGTGACCATGGTGATTTTATTTGATAGTTGGTGATCAGTTTCCAATCATTGATCTCTCAGTATCGTTGGATCTCGGTCATCTATCTCGACCCATGGTTAGGGTTTCAACCCTGTAATTAAAGTGGTCGGTGGCATCTTGATCATGGTGGTTTACATTGATTTTTGGTGTTGATCTGAAGACGTTGATCTTGTGACTGATTTCTTATCTACCATTGATCTTGTGACTATGGTTGAGTTTCATTAACTCACCTCTTGATTTTGCGTGGTAAAGGTCACTTGACCTTAATGATCACTTCACTTGGAAATTTCAGCTTGCAGGAAAATCCCTAGAAAATTTTTGACTTGACACCATTATTGACCTCTGTTTGAGCTTGGCTATTTTGCTATGTGAACTTTGAAATTCATTGATTCTTTGGAGCTCTCTACAGGGTCTTATGTCCACCATTTTCTAGTTATGTCAAGCTCTATGAGATTTATGAGGTCTTGCGGTTGAAAGGGCTCAAGCACGGTATGTTTTTGATCTCTGCAGTTTTCGTTTTGATGTGGCCACCAAATTTTGTTCTTTCAAGCTCTGATAGTTTACCTTTGCAAAGCCCTATGCATTTATCTTTGTTATTTTCTACTCTGTTTGAGTTCTCTGAACAAGGTGGTTATGGGTGTTTTCTGCCATTGTCGTGAACTTCGAGCTTGGCAACATGTTACTATCATGACTATTTGATGAGGGGATCATATGTTTTGACCCCCTAAGTATCATTGTTACTTTTTCATTGCCATTTGCCTTCAAAATACTCATAATTCATTATTTATTTACATTTTTGTGGGGTCTCTTGGTTCCCTTAGAGATTTTGAGTTGAGACTTGTTCTAGGTCCTTGTTTTTTTCTCTCGATATTGATGATCTCTCAAGGGTTTTCTCACCTTGACTCCAACCGGTAAGTTCTTGCTCAATCCTTGAGTTCTTTGCAAAACCTAGATGAACCTTTAACTGTCATCATGCATGAATGACTCATTTTGCTAAATCTGTATCTGCATATATTTTTTTCTTTTTTCGCTTGAAATGTCAGTGAACCCTGATTTGGGTATTCACTCCATTATTTTCTTTGAAGATGGAGATTTTGTGTTCTATTACCGTAGATGCCTTCTCCACTGGATTTTCAAGTTCTGAGATGGATTATTTTACATTCTTTTCTGTATGATTTTTCGTGAGTTGATTCCTTTTGGAACTTCCCTAATCATTTTTCATTGTCCCGATTTTCTTAATCATGGCTCTGGATGACATTTTTTAATTATTGGTAAATAGTTTTTTGAAAGGGACTTTACCCTTGTGTACAAAAGAGGGCCTAGAAGCCAGAATAGGAATGAGAACCAAAACAAAAAGGACCAAGATCCAATTAAGACATAGAAACCCCAAGTAGTCCAAGAGCAGTTACCCCAACGAAACAAACCAGAATGAACACTACTAAAGAGCAACCAAAAAACAGAAAAAAAAAATAGCAAAAAATACAGAGAAGTGCAGCAAGAGTATCCACAATTACTTCATGGTGGCTTTGTTGATTCTGGTTTTGATATTCTACCGAGAGGTGAACATAGCCAAAGTCGTCATGTGGGTAGAGTCAGTAACATCTAGCTGTTCAATGGTCCTTTTGCTCTCCTCTTCCGTACCCCAAAGAGTTGCTGGAATTCTTGAGATTAGAGATGTTGTGGACATGCTGCTCAATAAACTCTTCAATTGCACTAAAAATAGCCATATTATGATCGTGGCGAGTGTTGGTCTTCCCTAAACAGTTATCTAAGGAGTTCAACTTTTTGTATATGTCTTCAACCTATTTATTATCAATAACAACCTCCTCCTCCTTCTTCCTCTTACCTTTTTTCTTTGTCAAGTTTTTTACCTCTTCTTTCAACAGCATCATGTCAGCTTCTAAGGCTTCCAGCCTTTTTGTGGAGCTCTCAATGCATGCCTCCTGTGAACTAGTACTACTAATATGTAGGAGGTTATGGGAAATTTCTAACTCCTGAGGAACATTCCCGCAATAGGGGTATCAAGGTTCAGCCTTCTAGAAGACCTAGTAATAGGTCTGGATGAAGTGGAAGTGAAGGGGGTGGGAGAAGAGGTGGGGGGATGATAGAGGGAGCCGAGAAGGTAGGCAGAGGGGTGATAGCAGCTGGTGGTGGGGGCAGAAGGTGAAGAAATGGGGCTAGTGGTAGCTGCGCTGGGCAGAGGAGGAACAGAGACAGGGGAGGATGGGATGCCAGGAGACCTAAGAAGACAAAGCTTATGCAACAAGAAGATGAGACCCTGATGCAACTGGAACTGCACGTGTATGCTTTTGAAACTCCAAAATGGAGTGCTCAAGAGAGTTAAGCAGATAGTGAGGGAAGCATACCGTGAAACTCCTATGGAAGTGATTGAGGAATACAAGATGCTTAGAGGGCACAGTGACGAATCTCCCCTCCAAAGAAATGTAACGCACCATCATAAGGGATAGAACCGACCTACATGCCCACCGTGAAAAATATTAGCTTCTCATTACCCTCAACAAATTTCCTCTCCTCAGCACCTCTGTCAATCCTTTTATTAAAAAAGTGGTACCCATCCATGCCAAGGCCAGTAGCTTCGGCTATTAACTCCTCATTGATCGAAATCTTCTGCCCTCCATAATCCACAATGCAATCCTTCCAATCCTTCACAAAATGAATGGAAATACTTTGGTCATGGCCCTGAATCTTCTCAATAAAATTAGTGATGCCTCCCTGGCTGAGAAGATTCCAAAGTTCTTCATTACTTTTCCATTTCGGATCCGCGCTGGGCTCTATCTGGCAAGGGGCTCCTCCCATTATCACTGTGCCTAAGTGCTTGCAAATAATTTTTTTAAAATCCTTATAAGGAGGTCTATAACAGCCATGAGATACTAGTCCACCTTTCACTATTAATTTCCACGTGATGAGAATGATGACTAGGATAGTCGTTGCTGTTCCCACGAATACCTGAGTAACTGCTGCTATGTACCTAGGAAAAACTACATGTGTGAACTTCAATCCTTTTAGTAGCCCACTCTAGCTCATCATCATCCTTATTACTGACTTGGAAATCAGAAAGCCCCGTTTTTAAATATGTTGAGAGCTCAATATTTCCCACATGCGCGTCTTTATTCTTCATATATATCCACTTTAAGGTCTCATTATACTTCATATAACCTTGATTGCCCGTCAAGATTTGCTTGAGTGCTGTTTTAAAATCAGCACGTGTGGGAGTTTTATTATTGTAGTTCCACTCCCAATGCTCATATCTCATACCCCGAATTTGCATGCTCATAAGTATCTACTTGTATGCTACTTTGAAGCTGTTCAAGAATGTTATCTTTATTATCCCAAATCATGTGATTAACATTTATGCCATAATTAGCCAATGCATCTGCCACCTTGTTACCCTCCCGGTAAGTATGCTTGATCTGAATGTTATTGAAGGTTTGGAAAATACTTATGGATTCCAAGATGAAATCCTTGATGTTCCAACTTGGAGGAGAACACTGATTTAGATGATTAATAATATTAAGCGAGTCCCCTTCAAGAATGAGGTTTTGGATATTATGAGTCTGAGAAATTCTAAGACCCCATAAAGTAGATAATGCTTCAGCAAAATGATTAGTTTGAATTCCCATTTTTCCAGCATACGCAGCAATCAAACTGCCTTTATGATCCCGGATCACTCCTCCCCCCGCTGCAATTCCAGGGTTACCCTTAGAGGCCCCATCAAAATTCAACTTATACTAGTTAAGATCAGGAGGATGCCAATGAATCAAAGATCTATCAATACTATTACCGGAATTATTTCAGATATTGTTAGCTCCAATCTTCCAGTGGGACAAGATATGTTCTTCATTTTCTGGATAACTCTTGTTCTTGGGGGGTTTAAATCTAGCAATATTTTCTTTAATATCATTAGAAATTTTACCAATACTGAGCTTAAAATTTTGTTTTTATTTCTAAAGATAATATCATTTCTATCTTTCCATATCCTCTAAATAATATGAGGAATAACCAAATTCTAGAGCCTTCTAACAACACAATGTTTATAGGGTGGGCTCCATTGGGTCTAGAGTTGACTGAAATCCTTTGGAACCACCCAGAAAGCTTTAAATTTAGAGAGGGAAAAACTCCATATTCTGGTAGCATAATCACAATGGATAAACAAATGACTAATATCCTCAGAGTCTTTTTTACATAGATGACATCTATTAGGCATTATGAAACCCTTTCTTATCAGGTTGTCAGTGGTAAGAATCTTACCTCGAGATCCAAAAAAAGAAAAATTTATTTTAGGTGTTAACTCAGTCATCCAAATTCTACTCCATTTAAACTCAGTTTGACTATTGTCAAGAAAGTATTATACCCAGTTTTGACAGAGTAGTCCCCATCAATAGAATTACTCTAGACCAATTCATCCTTAACATCCAGCTGACTTAAGGGGATAAGATCTAACTGATCTTGAAGGGAGGAAATATTTTGGATCAGATCATCTCTCTCCACAGAAATTTTTTTCCATTTCTTTTTGTTGCCATTTCTCTCAATATAATCCTTGATTCTAGTGCCATACTTGTTTTCAAGACTGTCTTTGACCATCCCAAATCTGTCCATAAGGCTGCCATTAAACCAGTTATCCTCCCAGAATTTTATATCACAGCCATCTCCCACTTTCCATTTACTGCCTTGTTTAATGAAATCTCTACTCTTCACTAAATTATTCCAAAAAATGGAACCATAGGGAAGGTGCTCATCTTGAAGAAAAGAAAAGACAGCTTGTTGATTAAGGTATTTAGCCTTAATTAAATCTATCCATGGTTGCTTCTCAGAAAGCATTCTCCAGCCCATTTTTGTAATGAGAGCCTCATTCATTTTCTTGATGTCTTTTATGCCCAGTCCTCCTATAGATTTAGGAGTACAAACCTTATCCCAAGCAACTAAGTGAAATTTAAACTTCTCCTCCATGCCCTGCCATAAGAATTTTTCTGAATCCTCTCAATTCTTTCTCTGAAGGTAGAAGGGATCTTATAAAGAGACATGATATAGATAGGCAGATTTTGAAGAGTGCTTTTTATGAGCAGGCACTTACTAGCACTAGATAAAATGGCTCCTTTCCATCCAACCTTTTTTTTTTTGAAATTTCACCAATAGATCATCCCACACCTTGTTAGAGAATTTTTTAGTGCCAAGAGGGAGCCCTAAATAAGTGGCTGGAAGTGCACTTATTTTACAGCCCAGAATTTTAGCAATTTTAAGTTGTCTTTCCTCAGGAGTGTTGAAGAAGAAAATGGAGCTTTTATCATAATTGATCTCTTGCCCAGAAGTAGATTCGTAAAGTTACAGAATAGCCTTGATAGCCTTAGCTTCAATGATGGAAGCCAATAAAAGGAGGATTGTATCATCTCGCGAATTGCTGATGAGAAGCAACTTGACTGATGGAAGTGGGATTTGAGCCTTTCAAAAGACCGTCAATGACTGCTTTACCAATTGTTCTACTAAGACTGTCTACCATAAGAATGAAGAGCAGGGGGGAGATGGGGTCCCCTTGCCTTAGTCCTCTACTTGCTTGTGAAAAATCCCACTGGCTCACCATTAACCACCACTAGAGAATCTGACCGTAGAGATACAAGCCTTAATAATTTTCTTGAATTTGGCTGGAAAACCAAATTTAATTAAGACTTTGTCAAGAAAAACCCAAGAGACCTTGTCAAAGGCTTTATTCATATCGAGCTTAAGCACCATATTCACTTTTTTATTATTCTCCATAGAATGTATGGTCTCATGAACCATAATCACTCCATCTTGGATAATCCTACCTTTAATGAATCCACTCTACTACCTTGAGATTAAATCATTCATAATGCATTGAAGCCTGGTAGCAATGATTTTGGTAAAAATTCTATAGATAGCATTCACAAGGCTGATGGGTCTGAAGTCTTTGAAGTCTTTCGCATCCATTTTTTTGGGGCCAGCACAATGTGGGTGTTATTCAGCTCTTTCAAAAGATCTCCAATTTGATAGAATTCATTCACCGCTTTGAGAAGATCATCCGAACATATTTCCCAAAAATTTTGAAAAATTTAATGGAGAAACCATCCGAGCCTGGAGCCTTGTCGCCTTCTAGAGTAAACACAACTTTTACAGCTCTTCAAGTGTGACAGCTTTAGTGATATCTTTATATCTCTACTCCTCAATTTTGTCTTGGGGAATAGCCTCCAGCATGAAAGAATTTGCCTCAACATTAATGATATTCCTCTCATTAAGAAGTTTTTTATAGAAATTTAGAGCTTCTTCTTTAATGCTATTGGGATCTTTTATAATATTTTCGTTACTTTTAGCCACTTCCATGATCCTATTACAAGCTCTATGCTTCAAATTGGTCATATGAAAAAACTTTGTATTCCTATCTCCTTCTTTAAGCTAGATAGCCCTTGATTTTAGTCTCCATAAGGATTCTTCTCTACTACAAATCGTATGCAGCTCTGAGAGAATATTCTTTTCATCAGTTTGGTCTTCAACAGATCTCCCCATTGTATTCATTTTGATTTCTAGATCTTGAAGCTTTTGTTTTAACTTCTTTTTTATCAAACACATTGCCAAAAACTCTTTTATTCCAGATTTTAACTTGTTTTTTAACATTTTTGAGCTTTTGAATCAATCTAAATTGAGTAGTGCCTTCACCATTCCAAACCCACCACTCTTTAATTTTGTCGTAGATGTTGTCATGCTCCATCCACATCTTTTCAAATTTGAATGAGCTTCTGATGGGCTTAGTCCAATTGAGAAGATTTAAAGCAATCGGATTGTGGTCCTGATCCAATTCTAGGCAGGGAAGAGAGGTGGAAGTCTTGATTGAGAATCTAGCTAGCAGAAATTAGGGCTCTATCCAGTCTAACCTGGATAAGATATTTTCCCAACCTTCTATTATTCCAAGTGTATTTATTCCCATGGAGATCCACATCTAAGAGATTAAGCTCAACAATAAAATCAGAAAATTCCTCCATACCTATGGAAAAACTAGAGTTTCCTCCATATTTTTCATCTGGATTTAAAGGAGAGTTAAAGTCACCCATGATAAGCCAGTTAATAGTACTGTTGGTTTCTAAAGATCTTAAGATTAGACCAAAGTTTACGTCTCCCACTAACCGTATTAGGGGCATAGATATTAGAAAGGATCCATTCACCATTATTCTCAATAACATGAAATTTAATAGCAAGATGATTAGTGCTAGCATTAAGAACCATACCAGTACAGTGCCTTTTGTCCCAAAGAGTAGCCAGACCTCCAGAGGCTCCCTGAGAGTCCATCGCAGCCATTTCAGAGTTTTCCCAAAAACTCTTTTTATTAATTTCAAGGATCTTAGCTTTCATCTTAGTTTCCTACAAAATCAAAATACTAGGACTACTAGAATCACGTAACTCCTTAATGATTCTCTATTTGGAGTTTCCATTTAGACCTTAGATGTTCCAAGAGATAATCTTCATTTGGAAGGAGTGGGAGTTGGGATTTCCTGATGGCTCAATTGACATTGAATGCCATCTACAATGTCTCTCTCTATTCTCTTGGATCTAAGAGCCTTTTTTGAGGGCCTTCCTCTTTTAGAACTACTTCCAAAATCTACTAGTCTTCTTGCAGAAGATCTAGTAGTTCTGGATGTTGAAGTTTCCCAGTTGTCCATTTTCTTTTTCTTATCACTGTAGAGCGATTTTGGGATCTTTTCAAATCCTTTCATTCTCTTTTTTTTTTGAATGACCTTTATGAATCTAGAAGTTAGCTCCTCATCTTCCTTGAATGGCGTTACTTCTCCCTCTTCTTGCTCTTTCTGATTCCTGTCAATAGAGTGTGGATCTGCTGATCTGTTGCTGAAGCAAGTAGGTGAAACTATTGATCTGTTGCTGAAGCAAGGAGGTATATCTGTTGATATTTTACCATCGCCCCTTGGAGTGTTTTCTCTAATGTTTCTTTAGAACCCATGTTATCCTTGCCCAATATTTCCTCAATGATATTGTTATCCAATTTTGCACACATGGCAAGATTGGACAACAGGGTCCTATCACATTCAAAATGAAATAATAGTCTCAGGAACCCATCTCTGGTTATTATCGAGATACAATAATTAAAAATAATTCCTAAATTACATATGAAGAGATCACCTAGCATCGAAAGGCACCCCATTTATCTCAACTCGGTGAAGAGTTTGGGGTCGAGTTGATAAAAATCCAAAGTGTCAAATTGATAGTCATCTCGTAAATCATATCATTAGAGACTCTCGGTTGTAAGAGCTCGACGATGGTCTTGTTAATGTAAAATATAGCTCATTGAAAATTGACGAATGAAAGGAACTGTACAAGGATCTCGGTGGAGATCGATGCAAAAAGATCTGAAGGCCAAGTCAGGGAGAGTCAAAGTCAACATGATGCTAGGTTTAATCCATTAAGACAATGCTCGACTAACCACTTGGGAGAATTATCTTGTTTGACCGAGATGATATGAAATTATGCAGATATGGGAGGTTCAACATCATTGAATCTCAGGTTTGTAATTACGTAATGGAAGGACTTCTATCGACCCAGGAAGATAGTATAAGCACCATCGAATACCAATGTAAAATTGAGTCAAACCGACATCTTAAAAAGAGCTATGAATTATAATGGTGTTTAGACCTTCCTCACCGAGATTGCAAAGTGCACTACCAAAATACTTAAGGACTCAATGTAAAAGAATCCGATTACCAAAGCGAGGAAAGAGTTAGTGTGGGGTTCAAAATTGATTGCAACACCGAGTTAGAGGATTCGAAACTCACCGAGTTGAGATTTGTGCAGACTCTATCCACATGGACCCCCCTCCTCTTCAAGTCAAATGGGTCAACGGGGGGGTCCCGACATTATGTTAATTAAATTAATATTTTTATTTAAATATTTTAATAATAATATTTATTATTATTATTTAAATATTCTTTTAATTAATTGAGAAGACTAGGTCATCAGGAAATTAATGACCCATGATGGAACCTTCTCAGGTGGTTCAACTAACTATAATAAATACATCATGGGCCTTCATTTTAGGAATGTAATTATGACCATTTCCTCTTCTTTCTCACATATTCTTCTATAAATGTAAGTTGGAAGCTCATTTCAAGGGGTTCCAATAGTTCGCATAAGTTGACAGCTTAGATATCTCAGAGCAGTGTATACTTTTCAAGAATCCTCTCTCTTCGCAAAGTTGTTCTTGTGTTGAGAGAACTTTCAAGCCTCCTCTTCAAGACTGTAATGGAAACTATTGCCTCTTCTGAATGTATGATGCATTGTGCATGTTATTGAAGCAATAAAAGTGTGTGTTTTGTGACTAATCTTGGTCCTTTCATCCTTTTATGCTTCTTTGTGCCTTTCTCGTACTTGCAGGTACACTGTGCAAGTTTAAGTTTCTATGTAGTTCTTGGAGTTTTGTGCTTATCGAGTGGTGGAGTATTGCATGTAGTTGAGTTGTGGTGTCTGTTCACCCTTCTTGAGTTCATCCTTCTTCATTGGGAAACTAGTATATTTCTCGGTCTGATAAAGTTTAACAAAGGGAATGCGTGTCTCTTAGTTTGTGGTATCCTGTACCCTCTCTAAGTTGCAGTAGGTGAAGTTGACCTGTGGTGCACACACCCTCTTCAAATTAACCCTTCCTGAGTCTAGAAACACCCTTTATTTGGTGCATCACCATCCCTAGTATAGTTTCATTTCTGTAAATCTCTTTCCCTAAAACCCCATGAAAATGTTAGCATAGGACTAGATAATCATTTTTGTTACACTAGGAGTAGTACAACACTTAGTTTAGGAAGAGGAAGCCGGCCTTCTCCGGAGGTTCACCTTGAGCCCAAGTCCCATAGCTTGAGAGGTGATCCCATGTGTCCCAATCACACCGAACATCCTATTCACATCCTAGCCATTCGGAGGGTGCAGTGATTTGGCGACAACAGTTTTTGGCATGCCTTGGGAGTGGGACCGAGAGTTGGTACTTCTCTTCTCACTTACACAAGTCAAAGTACCTGGCGACTCTATATCTCTGGATTCCAAATCTCAGTGTGGTAACTTATGCGAAGAATTTAGACAAGAGCTTCTTCAAAGAAAGGAAATTATCAGCATATCGAACTTTCCTTGTCTCCTCCAAAGAGAAGAAGAAGAGGCATTTCCACATCCCCAGTTGCAGATTTACCTAGTAGGGGTCATTCAACTCCTCCTTACGAAAGTTTCCTCCACCCAGAACTATCAAATTTTCATTGCTATGGTGAGGAACCAAGTTTTTCCCCTTTCAATGCAAGCAGTCCTCTTATGTTGGCTCAACGTGACCCAATACCGCGGCACTCAAAAGTTTACCCTTCTACACGTGGGAAACTCGCGTTACTCCAAAGGTGGAGCATATCTTTGATGTAGCCAAAGATCTGCGTAGTACATAATATCACCGAAGACAACGTTGCGCTTAGACTTCTTGCTACCTCTTTCAAGGAGAAGCACTTCAATGGTTTCGCGGGTTAGGTGTTAGCACTATAACCACTTAGGACGAGTTGGGAGAAAAGCTATGTAAACAATTTGAAGACAAAAGTGATCACCTATCAATTTTGGAACAACTTACTACCATAAAGAGAGCTTCCCAAGAATACATGAGTGATTTCAACTTCCGATTCCATAGGACTTGGAATAGGATTCGGCGCTCATAAAGCCTTCTTGCACATAATGCATTCTTGTACTATTTGCGAGCCTTGAATAGCGATGTAGTAGTTATGATCCAGTCCATGGGAGGGACTACACTTCCTGATGCTTATGAAGTTGCCATAAGTGTAGAGAATTGTTTGATTCAGGCTAGAAAGATAGCTCCACAACCACCACCCCTTTTCTCCGCATCTTATGAATCATCATCTATCATTGCTCCTATTCCAAAGAGACTCCAAGTAACCATCTCAATCTTCCACTGCCTCTTCAAATGACCTATTTGAAGTCAAGTCACTACTACAAAATTTTGGAAATGAGCTCGTTGCACTCAAAAGGCAACAATTTCAATACAATCATCCGTATCAGCCACAAAATCAGCAAGATGTCTAGGCTAACCGTCCTCCTTTTCAAGGAAACAATCAGTCTCAAAATCAAACTACAAGTCAATTTACAAATGTCAGGCCCTTGAACTTTCAGAACCCTCTTGTAGCTAGCTCATCTAGAGCTATAGTACCTGTTCAAAATAATCTAGTTCAAGACTATGAATGGTGTTATCCTTGCTCTCAACCTCACAATCAAAATCTTTGTCCCAATGGGGTTATTAGCCAAGCCCTTATGGTTCAAAGTATATCTACCCCTTTAGAGTTAACAAAAAATTCATCTACACAAGAAGCAGCAGATCAACCACAGGCACCTGAAGAATCTGCTTTGCTAAACTAGCAAGTAGAAGATTTTTGTGGGTTGAATATAGATTCCTCATTAGTGGCAGTAAACACTCATTCCAAAAAGAGAGCAATGGAGCCTCAACCTCCTGAAGCTGATCTAGCATCCACTTCTCAACCTGGGTTACAAATGGCAGTTGATAAAAATGCGGGAAAGAAATCACTAGAAACACCGCTAGCCACGCCGTAGGGAAGGATGGTTCTCCAAGCATCACAGTACCCAACAAAATTTTTTCAAAGGAGGACCCCAATGCCTAAAAAAGTGTCATCAAAGTTGGAGTGATTCCCTTCAGCATAGTAGAACAAATGAAGAAAACCAATCTGAGCGTTACCATGTGGGATACACTCTCGATCCCTTCTCAAAGAAACCTATTACAAGAAGCTCTGAACAATTTTTCTACGACCAGTGGATCACCAAGCCATGGAGTGAAAAATGCTACAAGTTTGTGTAAACCGGAAGGGAAAATCATTCCTACGGCCAATAAACCACCGCCATTCTACATTTCCCTGATCATTGGCAACCATCTGGTACATAATTGCATGATCGATTCTGGTGCCAGTAACTCTGTCATGCCTAAACAAATCGCAGATGTACTAGGCATACAATATGTGCCAGTTGCAAGATGGGTTATTCAGCTAGATGGCACAATTGTTAAGACTGTTGGGGTTATCAAAGGACTTCAACTTACCAGCCATACAATCCCAAGCTTGTCATTCACCCAAGACATATCGGTCATCGATCTCCCTCCCCTCTTTTCCATCTTCCTATCACGATATTTCACTGCCAAGATGGGTGGTTACCTATCGCCCGATTGGTCGCATATGATTCTCAGGACTCGATATGGAACCAAAGTAACTATAAGGGTAGAACCAATCTACCATAATTATGTAGAACCCTACACTGCTAGTCCCATAAATGGAAATTTCACCATCAGCAATCTAGAAGAGGAAGATGCCGATCATGAACCAACCACCCTTGTTGAAGAAGTCCCTGATACTTTGTTGGATGAAGTAAGTAGAGATCATTAGTATGATCCCTATGCTGATGTATTGGCAGAAGAAGAAGTTGGTTTGCTGGTCTTGGAAGAAATAGGGTTAAGTACTTACTATATCCATGAAGAAGATACGATCATACCACAACTTGTCAAAACGCCAGGGTGATTCTAAAGGATGTGGAATTTGTTCTTTGATGGCTCAAGAAGTAAGAATGGATCCGATGCTGGTGTTATGTTAATTTCTCCAGAGGGAGATAAGTACTTCTCATCTTTCCGGTTGCAGTTCAGTTGCACTAATAATGTTGCTGAATACGAGGCTCTTGTGCAAGGAATTCAGCTAGCCCAAAGGAAGGAATCATGGCCCTACTATTTTTTGGAGATAGTGAGTTAGTTGTTCATCAAGTTTCGGCACGTAGTGCATCCAAAAATGATCTTTTAAGATCATACAAGAACCGAGTCTGGGACCTGATTGAAGATTTCAAAGCTTTTGGAATCCATGCAATCCCTAGAGATCAAAATCAAGATGCAAATAGGCTTGCTACAATTGGTTCACAATACAACATACCAGTTGATATCATGAAAGAAGGGCAGAAATTTGTTAAAATGGTGGTTCGACCAGTAGTCCTTGATAATGTGAGTAGTTGGAAAGTGTTTGATAGTGACAAACAAATTGTCCTCTTCCTACAAGAAGAGGTGGAGTTTGCTACAAAGAATCAAGATAAGTTGTAGGAGTCATATGGTGAGAAAATTATTCAATTGAAAAGCAACAAGTTACCAAAAGGTTTAGTCACTTTGGAATCCATTTTCAATTCAGATGACCAAGCCACAAGACAAAGCCCTAACATGGTGGTTAGAGAAGAATATTTTGAGGAAGTCAAAGTATCAAATGCAAATTTTCTCAAGATCAGAAAAGTGTGTACTTCTAAGGAGAAAGAAGCTTTCATCAAACTTTGTCAAGAGTATCATGACATCTTTGCATGGAGCTATAAATATCTACGTGGTTTTGATCCAGGTCTAGCACAACATACCATCGAACTGGATCCTAATGCTAAGCTAGTTTGTCAAAAACAGAGACCAATTAATCCCAAAATTGAGCCACTAATGAGAAAGGAGCTAACCAAGCTCATTGAGGCCTGTATAATTTTTCCCATCAAGCATTCCTCATGGGTAGCCAATTTGGTGCCCGTGAGGAAGAAGAATGGAGAGATCCGGTTATGCGTAGATTTCAGGGATTTGAATCGTGCGTCATTAAAAGACCATTATCCTCTTCCATCGATGGAGAAGATCCTTCAAATGGTGGCAGGAGCTCAAATATTTTCTTTGCTCGATGGATATTTAGGTTACAATCAAATCCTAGTCCAAGAATCTGACCAATTCAAAACGGCTTTCACTACCAAGTGGGGCATGTATGCCTACAATAAAATGCCATTCGGATTGTCCAATGTCGGGGCTACTTTCCAAAGAGCCATGGACATGGCATTTAAGGGACTAATCAATGATATTATTTTGGTTTACCTTGATGATATAACTATATACTCTAAGCATGCAGAAGATCACATCACGCATCTAAGGAAAGTTTTCCAAAGGTGTAGGGAATTTGGGATTTCACTTAACCCCAAGAAATGTATTTTCACAATACACGAGGGAAAATTGTTGGGGCATGTGGTTTCAGTGAAAGGATTATCAATCGATCCAGCCAGGATTCATTCAATTATGTCCTTATCTCTCCCAAGTCACAAGAAGGGCCTCCAGAGTTTTCTGGGAACCATAAATTTCATGCAGAGATTCATCCCTCAATTCACGACATTGGCTAAGCCACTGATAGCCATGCTAAAGAAAAACATGCCATTCTCATGGACAAAGGAAGGAAGAGAAATCTTAAAGCCATCAAAACAGCCATTTCTCAAGCTCCCACGTTGGTGAACCCTAGGTTTGACAAAGATTTTATCCTTTATGCTTTTGCAGGTCAAGAGAGCATTTTAGGGATCCTCACCCAACAAAACAACAACCTGATGGAGCAACCAATTGCTTTCTTCAGTCAATCCCTCAAAGACTACGAGTTCAAATACTCATTCATTAAAAAGCAAGTCTTTGCGGTTATTCGATCTTTGAAGAAATTCAAGCACATGTTGTCTAACAACAAGATTCATCTGATGGTGTCTCATCTAGGTGTCAAGGAGTTTTTGTTGAACAAAGAAATGAATGAAAAGCGTGTTGGATGGATCACAAAGGTAATGGAGTATGACGTGCACATCAAAGTCACTAAACTTGTCAGAGGTAAGGGTTTATGTCAACAACTTGCAACAGACATGGAATCAAAAAGTAATGAGGACGTGACACTCCTAAATACTGATGAGGATGTTGATCAAGCTGATTGGTTATCCAAAATGAAGAATTTCATCTTCTCAGGAGCATACCCGAAAACATGGATAAAAACCAAAGATGAACTTTTCATCTTCAATCTATCCCATATGTTTTGGTAGATAGCATTCTCTTTCGAAAAGATTTGAACGGCGTTCTCCTTCGGTGCGTAGGACCAGAACAAGTAAGTAAGATACTAGAAGAATTTCATAATGGCCTATCTGGAGGACATTATTCCGCACGAACAACAGCTACCAAGATCATGCGAGCCAGCTACTATTAGCCGGATTTATTCAAGGATGCCCATCTCTGGGTAAGGAAATGTAAGGAATGTGCCTTTTTCACAGGTAAGCAGAAGTTGGCAACTCTTCCGTTGCATCCAGTTCAAGTGGATCAACCCTTTGTTCAATGGGGGTTGGACTTCATCGAATGATTAATCCTCCATCTAGTGATGGACATAAATGGGTCCTTACTGCAATAGACTATTTTACTCGATGGACAGAGGTGGTAGCATTAAAAGAGAGCAATGAAAAGGTAGTTCTAGATTTTTTGGAGGGTATAATGATGAGGTTTGGTGTTCCATTTATAGTCATTTCAGACAACGTGTTGGCTTTTCTTGGTATGAAATTGAGTGAATGGGCTGTTAAAAATGGGGTATACCTCAAAACTTCGTCCAATTACTATCCTCAAGGAAACGGATTGGCTGAGTCTAGCAACAAAAACCTCATAAGGATTATTAAGCGCACAATGGAGACTAACAAGAGGACTTGGCATACACAGCTTAAGACCACCTTATGGGCAGATCGGATCACACCTAAAAGGGCCATCGAAAATTCTCCTTTCGTTCTTGTATATGGAAGAGAGGAAAAACTCCCACTCTCATTGGAGTTACCTTCTTTGGAGTTAGCTCATCAACTTGAAGTTATAGAGAGTGATCCTCTGACAATAAGGTTTGCTGAACTCATGGAGTTAAAGGAAGTACGAGACAAGGCTATGAAAACTTTAGAGCAGCATCAGGCTCAAGTTAAGAAATCTTTTGATAAGAAGGCCTCTGACAGGCATTTTCAAGAGGGAGATTTAGTTCTCAAATGGGATGAAGATAGGGTCAAACCAGGCAAGCATGCCAAGTTTGATGCTCTGCGGTGGGCCGTATATCATCACAAGTTGCAAAGAGGCAAATTCATTTCGTCTATATAGGCTCAATGGAGAAGAACTACCCATTCACGTGAATGGGATACATCTCAAAGCTTGTTTTGAGAAGCGTTCCACCCCCTATATAATTAAATTAGGTGTTTTCCTCCAAGTTCTTATGCACATTGTTGCGTGTTGTTGTTTTGCTTTCCTTGTTGTTGTGTTTTGTGTTGTTCTGCACTTTGTTTCACCATTGGAAGGTGTCAAGGAGAAGAAGGTTCAAGGTTTCCATAAGAGTTTCAAAATCTGCTTCATTCAAAATTTTGCAGTGTTCCATGGATGTCAAGCATTCAATAGATTTAGTATACTTCATGCTTAGCATTCTAGGGAGGCCCAGGATATCGGCAATGCTCAAGGAGATTTCGGGATGTGTCAAAGAAAATCATACTACTTTCAAGATTCCAACATAGACTCCATGCCCAATGGATGACTTAAGGCTACTGGAATCATGCTTAGCAGGAAATCATCCTCGAGAGGTCGCCAAAAATGTTATCTAATTTTGCACACATGGCAAGATTAGACAACAGGGTCCTATCACGTTCAAAATGAAAATAGTAGTCCCAGGAACCCATCTCCGGTTATTATCGAGATGCAATAATTAAAAATAATTCCTAAAATGCATATGAAGAGATCACCTAGCATCGAAAGGCACCCAGTTTATCTCAACTCAGTGAAGAGTTCGGGGTCGAGTTGATAAAAATCCAAGTGTCAAATTGATAGTCATCTTGGAAATCATCTCGGTCTAGAGACTCTCAGTTGTAAGAGCTCGACGATGGTCTTGTTAATGAAAAATATAGCTCATTGAAAATTGACGAATGAAAGGAACTGTACAAGGATCTCGGTGGAGATCGATGCAAAAAGATCTGAAGGCTAAGTCAGGGAGAGTAAAAGTCAACATGATGCCAAGTTTAATCCATTAAGACAATGCTCGACTAACCACTTGGGAGAATCATCTTGTTTGACCGAGATGATATGAAATTATGCAGATATGGGAGGTTCAACATCATTGAATCTCGGGTTTGTAATTACATAATGGAAGGACTTCTATCGACCCAGGAAGATAGTATAAGCACCATCGAATACCAATGTAAAATTGAGTCAAACCGACATCTTAAAAAGAGTTGTGAATTATAATGGTGTTCAGACCTTCCTCGACCAAGATTGTAGAGTGCACTACCAAAATAATGAAGGACTCAATGCAAAAGAATCCGATTGCCAAAGCAAGGAAAGAGTTAGTGTGGGGTTCAAAATTGATTGCAACACCGAGTTAGAGGATTCGAAACTCACCGAGTTGAGATTTGTGTAGACTCTATCCACATGGACCCCCCTCCTCTTCAAGTCAAACGGGTCAACGGGGTCCTGACATTATGTTAATTAAATTAATATTTTATTTAAATATTTTAATAATAATATTTATTATTATTATTTAAATATTCTTTTAATTAATTGAGAAGACTAGGTCATCAGGAAATTAATGACCCATGATGGAACCTTCTCAGGTGGTTCAACTAACTGTAATAAATACATCATGGGCCTTCATTTTAGGAATGTAATTATGACCATTTCCTCTTCTTTCTCACATATTCTTCTATAAATGTAAGTTGGAAGCTCATTTCAAGGGGTTCCAACAGTTCAGACAAGTTGGACAGTTAGATATCTCAGGCAAGTGTATACTTTTCAAGAATCCTCTCTCTTCTGCAAGTTGTTCTTATGTGTTGAGAGAACTTTCAAGCCTCCTCTTCAAGACTGTAATGGAAACTATTGCCTCTTCTGAATGTATGATGCATTGTGCATGTTATTGAAGCAATAAAAGTGTGTGTTTTGTGACTAATCTCAGTCCTTTCATCCTTTTATGCTTCTTTGTGCCTTTCTCGTACTTGCAGGTACACTGTGCAAGTTTAAGTTTCTATTGTAGGTTCTTGGAGTTTTGTGCTTATCGAGTGGTGGAGTATTGCATGTAGTTGAGTTGTGGTGTCTGTTCACCCTTCTTGATTTCATCCTTCTTCATTGGGAAACTAGTATATTTCTCATTCTGATAAAGTTTAACAAAGGGAACGCGTGTCTCTTAGTTTGTGGTATCATGTACCCTCTCTAAGTTGCAGTAGGTGAATTTGACCTGTGGTGCACACACCCTCTTCAAATTAACCCTTCCTGAGTCTAGAAACACCCTTTATTTGGTGCATCACCATCCCTAGTATAGTTTCATTTCTGTAAATATCTTTCCCTAAAACCCCATGAAAATGTTAGCATAGGACTACATAATCATTTTTGTTACACTAGGAGTAGTACAACACTTAGTTTAGGAAGAGGAAGCTGACCTTCTCCGAAGGTTCACCTCGAGCCCAATTCCCATAGCTTGAGAGGTGATCCCATGTGTCCCAATCACACCGAATGTCCTATTCACATCCTGGCCATTCGGAGGGTGCAGTGATTTGGCGACAACAGATACAGAGAGTTATCTATCTCGCTTCATTATTGTCATCCAGTAGTCCGATATAGATCATTAGGGATGATATTTATCTTTACAGATCCTTCTTCTTCGTCCACCTCCATAGTCACCTTTATAGGATTTTCTAAGCCTTCTTTGATAGGTGCTGCATGTAAAGCTTTGCTGGGGTTTTTGGATGCCAGACCAAATGTTTTCTTATTGAAGTTCTAAATCCCCTTTTTTTTCCTTTTTATTGTAGTTCAACTCAGTTTGGTTAGGGGCCTTGTCTTCTCTCTAGCTATCAATGTCAAGAACCCTGCGTTCCTTTCTCAATTCTAAGTCACCCACAGGTTGTTCATTCTTTTTGTGTATATCCTCCTCTGTAGGGATCTCCTTTTTGGGACAATTTTTGGTGAAGTGTCCTATGCGATGACATTGCTTACACCTTAAATGAAATGTTTCAAATTTGATTTTTTGAATCCACATTCCATACTTGGATTTCAAGATGATGTGCTCTGGTAACTCCTGTTCCATTTCAGAAGAAATGTAGAAATGAGCAAAAGCAAGTCTGGATCTATTTCTCGTGGGCCCATCCAGCCCGATCGGAGCACCTAAGGACTTAGCAATGTTTAGCAAAATTTCATCATCCCAAAATTGTAACGGTAGCCCAGGGAGTCTACACCAGATTGGAATGGTGTTTATATTTTCAATGTTAGGGTCAAACCCTGGATACCATTTTTTCAAAAATAGGCCCATATTACCCAGCCACCATGGTCCTCCCAGAAGCACCAATTCCAAATCAGTCTGCTAATTAAATTTTGCCAAAAAAAACCCCATGGCATGATGGTAATACTTAGATCCCCCTTAGGTTTCCACTTTCTCGAGCCCATTTTCTAATAAAATCAATATTAGGTCTAGAGCCTAGAAACTTACCAACAAGAGAAAGATTCGCTTTGTTAAAAGCTCTATTAACGCAACCATCCGGGATGATTAGGTAGGTAGCACCTTCATTGTCCTTTTCCCACATGAACTGTCCACTTTCAAGAGACTGTGGACCCACTTTTTTATTAGGGATTTGAATAATATTATTCTAGGCCAAATGTGTGAATCCCAAAGACGTCCGCTTTTATAGTTTGCGAGCTTTTCATCCATCCACCTCGGTGAAAGCAACCTCTCCTCGGCTAATCTTGGCCTAGAAAGCAGACATTCTGTAACCAACACTACGAAACCATGCTTGATCTGTACCTTTGTCACTTTCTCCATCGCTTTGCCTTCTCCATCACTCTTGGATGACATTACTTTCACTTATTATAGCATTTTTTTCAATATTATCATTTGTGATTTAACATATTTGTGCTCTATAAGTTGAGATATATACTTGTATCAATGGTTTTTATGTGAAGAAGTATATTTAGACCTTGAGCTACTATTTTGAATTCTTTGCTTGATTCTATAATCTACTTTAAAGCTTTAAAGGCTTGTGGAACTCACTTCTTTCTTTAAGTCTGCAAACTTTACATCTGTACTTTATTCTTGTTCGCTCTTATTGCTTCTGAAAGCTATCCATATTTTTGGTCTATTTCACTTTAAATATTCCCTAGTGATTTACCTTGGCCCTTTATTGTTTGGATGAGTGTATCAGAGTCATCTGAAAATTATATCTCCTACTTGATTCATTGGTAAAACATGATTGTTTGATGAATTGAGCTCTATTTTAGTTGATTGTAATGAATCTGATCTTAATATTTTCTTGATATGATTCTTTTCTCAAATAGTTACACTTCTTTAATGGCTGTACTTTGTAAGATTACCTTGAAAATTCATTTTTCTTATGTTGTTAAGCTATAATTAATGCTCCAAAGTCCTTCAGTTTGATGATTTAAAGTGTAGTTCCCATTTCTTTTAATTAAATACTGCATATGATCTTCATTACAAGTTTAGTATGCATCTTTGCAAAATTTAAAACGTCAATTTCACATATAAAATCCCTATCAAAATTTTCTTAGATTTCCTTCTTTATTCTGTTTCAGCTGTAATAAATGTACTTTCCTGATTCAAAATACAAAATGTATCACTTTTTATATTGAAGTTGGCTTGTTGTTGGAAACTAAAATATGATAACTATTATCTTGATCATGCCACACTTTTTTTGCTTTTTGTATTACTATTTGATTTACATGCAAATTTTAAAGCGTGTATTAGTTTAAAAACAACATGATGGAAAGATGTAAATCTCCATTTTACATGGCGAAGCCTTGTAAAATTTTCTCGATATCTTTCTCATTCTGTTTTAGTTGTAATCTTATATTTTAGTTAGCTTCAACCTTTATATTGTTATTCTTATGCTTCACCTTTGAGTTGTATTATGAAACATGTATTTTTATTTACAATTCTATTCTCTGATATGCACTTTAACTTCTTCTATTTCTAGGATAGCTACTGAACTTTGAGGTGCATTCTTCCTTCATACAAGTATGTACTTGTGACTTATTTTCTTTATGTACCATAGGATAGAATTCATTTGAACTCTGTAATATTTATCTAATAGTGAGGACCGTAAGACATGATTTATTTTCTTCCTAATTATAACCCTTACTTGCACACGTAAGAAAAAATTTAGAAAATATTTAGGATTTTTGGCCTCTTTTATGTTCCATGTTTTTTCTTTTCTTCTCTCTCCTTATTTGTGAGTAAATAAATCTTGTATGCTGTTACAAAAAGTACTTTAATAGTTGTGCCTTTGATCTTCGTGTAATTTATATCTCCTGTTGTTAAGAGATCCATCTGCATGAATCTGGATAGTATAGGAATCTGGATTAACCCGAGATTATAACTAACGCTTTTCTCTTTTTGTTTTCAAGTACAAGCTTTCTGTCAAGTAGCAAAGATGATGATGGAACAAAGTTGGATCTGGAGATACATCAACCACAACGAAAGAAATCCCCAAGGAAATGATGGGTTCATTCATACTCTTCTACTTTATTTTTCATGCATATGTACCTCTTACTTCATGGCCGAATTTTACTTTTCGATTTACAACCCACGGCTTTTGTGGGAACATTTGAAATTCCTTATGAATAAAAAATTGAATTCTGAAATTGAGTTTTGTATTTCTTTCTACATTTTAGCTTTCCATATGGATTGTATAATGAATTAAACAACTCGATAATATAAATGAAATGTCTTAATCATGAAGGAAAGAACCTTAACGAATACCTATAACATTTAGTAATGATCTTTGATTTCTCGAGTTTGCGATTATGATTGGTGTTCCAAAGCTTAACAATTCATGTATTCTATAATTCAATGTGTTCATTAGGATAACACACCTATCCTTTGGGGATTTGTGTTCTTTTACGAAGATAGTCATGAAATTACGGACTATGTGATTTGTCATTTTATAATAGCACACATATAGTGTAGATTTCATGTAATCATTAATTAATTAAAAAGAAACAATATGAACTGAAAGGAACTCCCCTAGCTTAGGTTCACTTCACTAATGCCATCCATCATGACGAAGTTTCGAGTTTCCCATTTTTCACAAGTGAAAAAATTATCAACAACACCTATGTCTTCATCTAATGTACCCTCGGGAGAATCTATATGGGTGTTCATACCTCTTTAATCAGGGTGGTTAAAAATTGTTTATAAATCAACTCGAACCCCTCATTTTTATAAAAGGAGACAATCTGGGAGCTGGGGAAACTCTTGAAATTTTTTCCCTCAACTTCATTTGAGTTATAAGCCTTCTCATACACCTAATAAGCGTATTTATGCCTCTAAGCATTAATGTAAGTGTTCTGCACACTTTGCGAGAGAAATAAATTCATGTTTTTGTGGCATTTTTCAACCCATTCTCATGTTTAATTATTTCTATGTGCCTCTCCATTTTTGATTTGTTTTCTCGTATTTATTTCACATTTGCGGTGTAAGTTGTTGTGTTTCATGGAGTGTAGATGGAAGATGGAATTTGGATTTGTGTTCTTGTTGTACTAACTTCTCCCAAAGCACTAATTATTCTCTTCTTCCTCCCAAATCAAATTATCTTGCCCCTATTCTTGGTGTTATCACCTCATTATTGTAGGATTTCCCATTGCATGCACTTTCTCTCCCATTATCTCCTTAAGATTATTAGGATATGTGTAGTTAGGCATCCTTTTTGCATCGTGAGTAGTTTAGCATTAGGATTAGGTAGAGGAATCCATCCTTCTCCGAAGGACCATCTCAAGTTCGCAAGTCCCACAACTTGAGAGATGGTCCCATGTTATGTAGGTTACACTTGGATGCCCCATTCAAACTCAAGCCATTCGGGGTGTTGTAATTTTGCATTAACAATTTTGGCATGCCCGGTGGGACAGGTTTGAAGCACCTTACCACTTCATTTCATCAGGTTGATGTGTTCTTGGTGAGATTCAACCTTTGGAGGCACATGCAAAGCACATCTAATGACTCCATCTAGTCAACAACCCACATATCTAAAATCATAGACCTTCTCCCCATCAATTTTCATCAATTTCCTTCCATCTGTTTCATCTTATGCCATTCATGAAGCTATGTATTCATGGCTTCATTCCCATCTTGGAATTCACACTTACAGTAACAACAGTGTAGTCCACCTCCAATGTATTTCTCAACTCCTCTAGATCAACATTATGATCAGATTCGAACCATTATGCTTACCCATATGAGTAGTGTCAAAATTAGTTTAGCTATGGAGCTTATAAGGAACAAGGGTATGCATACAATGAAAATAGTAAAATGAAGAGCATTGATCTACTAGAGAAGATTAAATGATGGAGGTTGGCATGGTTTATTCAAGGGCTATAGCTCAAATGAAATCTTTTAGAATTGGTTTACAGAGCCATCTTGTCCATGGGAAGGCCCTTTTCCAAGACACTATAGTGCACGGAGAAACTTGAATTCATTATTGAAATGATGCCCCAAATCACACAGTGGAATGAGGATATTGAGGCATATGATCAAATTACAAGACAAACTTATCAATGGGTAAGTCAATCACCAGCTCCTTATGGTCCTTTTTCTGCTTCCCAATCAATATCATTTCTAGGATGTCAAGATTCAAGCCCATTGTATGCTGCTCCAAGTGTTGATTTCCCTTCTCCATCTTCTAATCTTCCATCTCATCTCAATTATTTTTCCATTTTCCCTTCCAAGAAGTCATTCCCTCCAAATAAATGATAAATTCCACTTCCCTCACCACCAAAACAATTGCAAAACCAATTGAAACCCCATCCACTCCTCCTCTTTCCTTCCCAATTCCATGTTGGGAAGAAATAAAAAATTTAGTCAAGGAGAGAAGCAGAAAGGAGAGCCAAATAGACAAGAAATGATAAAAATATTGGTAATCTTGGCTCTCATATTTGGGATAAAAAAATCCCCTTGATGGTTAAACTATAAGAGAAGGCCGGGGTCAGACCACAAGTGGTGGAAGCTAAGTTTGCAACAGAAGGAGAACAAGAACAACAAGAAAAATATCAGCAATTTTTTTTTCTAAATGCGTGTCCATAATGACACGTTGTCAAAAGAGGATGCCAATCTAATCCAAGATGCACAATCAGTCATAAGGGAGGAAGAACAATCATCTACAATTCCTATTGAAGAGGAGAAACCGAGAAGAGATCGAATTAGATGTGAAGCCACTTGATGAAGAAAGCATTATTCAAGATTTTTCACTTTCATTTGAAGATCCCGATTTGATTGATGAATCCATGATGGTGGAGAGCTATCAAGAAGAAATTTCTGCCCCAAATAGTCCTCTATAGAAAGAAATTGAAGTTTTGATTTGACAAATTTCATGGTAGAGGAAGAGGCTACATAAGAGTAAGTTTTCTTCAAGCAACAACAGAGGAAATTGAGCAAAAATGTGTTGCAACAAATTATAATGATGCAAAAGTGACTTCATTAGAAGTTGCAATCATTAAAAATGAGTTGCATATTGGAGAGATGAGTTCCATACTACCATAGAGGAAGGTAAAGAGTGTGAAGTTACCATCTCTTCCACACCATCCACCCAAGAAGGTCCACATGAAGATTCCGTTTTGGAGTTAAATTTTAGAGAAGTGGACACATCCATCGAATTAGACCATACCCAATCGGTACTTGGCTTCATTGGAGCAAAGGAGAAACCAAAATCGGTCATGTCCATTTCTGGGCATGAGGATTAGTATCAAAGCACCAAGGGTTACCATCAACACCTCCAAAAGTCCAATGAAAATTAGCTTGAGGAGGTATTTTTAGTTGATTATAGTACTTTTGTAATTTAGGTAGAGGATCATCCTCTTGTCGGTTTTTCACTCGAATAACAACCATGTTCAACACCAAATCATATACATGGCTACTTATTTTGAGAAAGGGAAGCTACTTCTCCCTTCCATTTGGAGGATTTGTTTGAGTTCCCTTTGCTTCCGGTTAGCGTCACGATGAGGTAGTTTTATTTCAGCGAGAGAATTTCTTATGAAAAATCTGCATGCTCCACTTGGGGTATGTAAGATTTTTATTTTTTTACATAGCATGCGATGTGGTGTGTGGTTTCTCTTACACTATCCATTCTTTGGAAGAAACGATACTCATGGCAAAAATCTGATTTTGGTGTGGTTTTCAAAGTAAATATTTCAGCCCCAATAGATAAGTTACAAGTCTAGAATCCTTCCTACCCTTGCCTTTGTAAAATTTCAAGTTTTTTGGGATAGTTACAGGATTTTTCCAAAATCCCAAAATCAGCTTCAGGAGCATGCCAAGGAAATTCCATCCCAAATGCTAACTTCATGTGAAGACTAGGGGACAATTCAAAAGGATTAGTTTTGAAAGGTTAGGATTGACTCTATGCCCAATGGATACTTCAAGAAAACTGATCACACATCTAGTAGAAAGATTTCCTTGAGAGGTCGCCATTATTATCCCAATTTTGCCCCCCTTAGGTTAAATTGGATAAATGATCATAAATGGAATTAGCCATTTATATTTCTTCGATGTGCGAGATGACCATCAAAGTTCAACCCCATTGGAAGAGAAAGGAAGCACATCTTTTGGCTCATCTAATTTGGTCTTTAATCATGGTGAGATGGCTTGCCACGATGAATCTTTGGGTTAGGGCGAGTCAACCTGGTTGGTCGTCTGAGAGGGTTGGATGGCACAGGTTGAATAGTTGTAGGTTCCACGAATAGGGTTAGATGGTCAGTAGGTTGGATGGCGGGGGTTGGGCAGCTACTGGGTTGGACGACCAAGGGTTAGATGGTGCGCAGTTGGATGACCAAGGGTTGGATGGTTATAGGTTGGACAACCAAGGGTTAGGCGGCTACAAGTTGGATGGCCATGGGTCGATGGCTATAGGTTTGATAGTTAGGGGTTAACAACTTTAGGTTCAATGGCTGCAGGGTTGGACGACTCATGGTTGGATGTCTAGTGGTTGGACACCGGGTGGTTGGACGGGTCATCATGTTGGAAGGGTCATGAGTCCCAAGCTAGATGAGAGTAGGTGGGTGAAAGATAGATCAACAAACTAAATTTAATGTGGTATGCCACCCATGTCTTCATCTGACAAAAGTACCCTTGGGAAATGAATTTGTATGGGTGCCCATACCTCTTTAATGAGGGTGGGTGAAAATTGTCTATAAAAAAACTTGAACCCCTCATTTGTTTTAAAAGGAGACATTTTGGGAGCTGAGGAAACTCTTGCAAAACTTTCCCTTGACTCTATTTGAGTTGTAAGCCTTGTCCTATGCCTGAAAAATGTATTTATGCCTCTAAGCATTAATGTAATGGTATTTGCACCTTATAGAGCAATAAATTCATGTTTTTGTGGCATTTTTCAACCCTTTCTCATGTTTTGTTGTTTCTTTGTGCCTCTCCATTTGAATTTTTTTTTTGTGCATGTATTTCACATTTACAGGTGTAAGATGTTGTGTTTCATGGAGTGTAGATGGAAGATGGAGTTTGGGTCTATGTCACTATTGTTCTGACCTCTCCCAGCTCTATTTTTTCTCTTCTTCCTCCCTCATAGAGTATCTCACCCCTTTCTTGGTGTTATCACCTCGTTAGTGTAGGATTTCCCATTTCACGTACTTTCTCTCTCCTTGTCTCCTTGACATTATTAGGATAGGTGTAGTTAGGTGTCTTTTTCTGCATTAGGAGTAGTTTAGCATTAGGATTAGGTAGATGAATCCGAACTTCTCTGGAGGACCATCACAAGTTCACAAGTCCCACAACTTGAGATATGGTCCCATGTTATGCAGGTTACATTAGATGCCCCATTCAAACTTAGGTCATTCAGGGGATGTTGTAATTTTGCATCAACACAACCCTTTCACGTAGCTTAAAATTTCAAGATGGAATCAACCCACTTTAATTTTTGAAGATAGTTAACAATGGATTAAGCATGGGTGGTTTATGTATAGGTTAATCATGAAGTAACCTAAGATTATAAAAAAAATTCTATTTTCTAACATTAAGGGGTATACAAACAATATCAAATGAAATAAAGAATTCACAATAAAAATGCGAGAATAAGAAAATTGTATAATTAAATCAATTTTGATAATGAGATCATTGAAAGATATTATAAATCTTCCATCATGGTTCATATAAAATGATAAATCACGTATTAATAATACTTATTTCTTTAACAAAGAAATTGTTATCAAACCTTTATCCGACAAAGTGAAGTCTATTTATAAGACAACCTCTTGAAAAGGTGAATATTATAAGTGATGATTTAATGATCTTGTATTTGTAATTTATTTATCAAATAGTGCAATGTTATTGATGAAAAAAGTAGGACAATGAACAAAGGTAACAAACATAATTTTTAAAAAACACTAGTATTACACATTTACACAATTTTTAAGATGGAAATTAATATGAATATATAGAAGAGAAATAGATTTGTATTTATGAAATGTATAATGATTGCCAAAATAGCGTATAACAAGAGTCATGATTCAAATCAAAATCTAACATGGCTATCAATATGTATTCATCTCGAGATTGAAATGAATATGTCATGCATGGCCTACTCAATATGACAGATTAAAATCTGTAATCAACTTAGATGAGATAAAAATAATAAAATCAAATACTCGAATTGTTAGGGCAAAATCACAACAGCCCCAAATGAGTTCTACAGTTTGCTTTTCTAGGGCGAGTCATTTGTCATGATTGCATAACATTGAAATTTTCCTAGGGCATGGGATCTTGCAAAAATGGATAAGCTCTCAAGATTTAAGGCTAGTTCCTTATCCCTCTATTTAGGTGCATACATGAGGATTTGTAGGGGATCTATTTCTATGCCTAGTCTAAAACTTGCCAAGGAGACAGGGATAAAAGAGTACAAAAATAAGAAATAAAAAAACTACCAGGTGATGCACCAAAGGAATGATCAATACTTAGTTTTCCTTCGACACGAACCAATAAAATGCATACAATAAACAAACACAGATAGTCGGTCTATAATGAGAGACCAGATAGAAGCAAAAGAAACAAAAAGGATCTAAGGTCGATCACAAACATAATTTATTTCTCTATAGATTGATACAGTTCATTACAAAATATTCAAAAGGTAGAAACATATTATAATTTTAATGGAAGGCCTGAACCCCACAAATCCTTTACTAGAAGGAGAAGGGAGCCTACAAAACTAAGAATATCCAACCCTTTACAATGAATCTTGCCCCCATATTTATAGATTCAATCGAAGAGAAGAAAAGAGAGAGAGAAGCAGGAAAATGTAGGTCAAAGCTCAACCACCGTTGTTAATGCTTCTGCTAAAATCTACCCCTAAATCCATCTTTTTGCATCGATCCTTGGTTTGACGCCTTGAAGGAAGAGGAAATGGTGGAAATAGATCAAATCCAATCTAGTTGTTAAGACTGATGATATTGCATTAAGGGCCCGAAGACATTTCATATTTTTTCTCCCACCTAACCTCCTTAGAATTAAAGTGTTAGACTCCCATGGCATGATTTACATCAAGAACTTTCCAATGGTGGCAGTTTGTAATATTTCGAGCCTTGCGTTGAAATATTTTCCCCTTTGAAGTTTGCATCGATTCCATAAAAATTTGTAGGAAAACAATTTGAAAAATGGCTCCCCCTTTTGGTTTGGGACACGTGGTAGCCATATTGGAATAGAAATCAGGCTCGCGGGCCCATAATCTATATTTTCCCTTTTGCACAAAAAAACACAAAACTTAAAAAAATCCCATAGCCGCGAAGCTCCGCATGGACACGTAGCTCCTTTTAGTTGGCTAGGAAATGCGCTTCAATTTTTACCTTTGTGCCTTTTTGGTCAAAGGAAAATTTTCACCTTTTTCCCCAACACCCCACCTTGGCTTTGACTTGGGTCTGAATGCTGATTTTTCCTTGGGCGGAGTTGTGGGCCATTTTGCAACTTTTACTCCCTTTTAAGGTAACAAGGGGAAAAAAAACTTTTCCCGACTTCTTTTTCCCGGGACACGTGTCACTCGACACTTTCTCAAGAACCTTTTCTTCATTTTACCATTGAAACAAGTGACCTTAAGACACTTGGCGGCTTCCACCCGCTTATGCATTGACTATCGAGCTAACCCGCCCCTTTTGAGAAAACATGTAGGCACCACGCTTGTTTGCAAACCCGAATCAAATTTTCCTTTGGAGGAGCGTCGAGTTACACTTTTCATCCTCCACTACTCTATGGACTTTTAAACGGTTCATCTCTATTTAGACTTTGGGCTACATGGCAATCTCGTGCACATTTAGGTCTCTACCTCAGGATCAACTCTTGGAGATGCACTATACTAACACTTGGCATTCTCCACTTACACTTCTATACTTAGCCAATTTTGAAGCTTTTCCTCTCCGCACCTTAATTCTCTTTTTTTACCGTTTCTTTACATGGAGGGATGGCATAAGTTTGAGATCCTCCTTTGGATTCATTTTGGGAGGAGTATCATTCGAGACACGTGGTCTCTTCCACTACCTCCTCCGTACTTACTCATTTTTGGAGTTTATCCTAAACCGTCTCAATCTCGAGGACATCAAATATTCATCATTTCTTATTCTTTTAGTTTTTGGTTCCTCTGCAACATCTCCCCTTCTTGTCTGACCTATTATCCCATCGTTGAGCTCACCTTTAAATTGGAGAATGGATTTAAAGCATAGAAACGGCCCAATAAAGTCATTTATTTCTGTACATGATCCTTTGCTCTTTCTTCATCTTCGCCACTTCATTACTAAACCCTTTTGTAACCAATTTGCATGATTTGAATGCATTTTCTTGGGTTCCTTCTATGCAGGGGTCATGATTCGATCCAATATTTATCTCGAGGCCAAATATGGATAAAAATTTGGTGACTCATGGGGACATCAACCTACTAGATGAAGATATCAATTGCTTTGTCGTATCCATTAGGTGTCGAGTCAAGAATAATAGTCTAATACTAATCCTGCCTTTCGTTCACGAGTTCAACCACCTACCCTCTCAAATTTAATAATAAAAACTCAAAATGAAGATTTTTGAGAGTAGAAAATTGTTTTAAAATAGGGCTTCATCTATTTCTCTAAATGAACTGCATAAGAGCAACAAAACAACACCACGACTATGTAAAAAATTGAAATCATACATGCTTCAAATGGAACATGCAGAGCATGCAAAGAACTTAGGAGAAAAGCAATCTACACTACAACAAGACAATGTGTAGAAGCACTTAGAGGAAAGAGAAACTAAACTGATATGTACAGGGTGAGACTTCCCTTTTAGTAGTAATGCTTAAGATAGATCTTGTTCATTGGAATCTATAACTCTTCACCCTCCAATGTAGACAATTGGAAAGCATTACTACTTTTACATCTTGTTATCATATAGGGGCCACTCTAGATGGCATCGAACTTAGAATGTCTCCCTAGTTTTGCTCGATTTGTATCCCATTTCAAAACCAGATCTCCCTCTTTGAAGGTCCTTCCTTTTGCCTTCTTATCAAATCATTTCTTGATTGAAGCTTGATTATTCTCCAATGCTTGGAGAGCATGATCTCGATCTCTTCCAATTCTGATAGCTTTGCATACACGGCCTCCATTTGTCCAATTCGAGACATCTTTAGTTGTTTTACAAGATCCAATGTTGGTAAGTCAAGTGATATAGGCAACACTACTTCTTTCCCATAGACAAGCTTAAATGGAGAGCTACCTATAGATCTCTTGGGTGTTATTCTATCAGCCCATAAAGTTGTTTTGAGCTTTGTGTGCCAAGTCCTTTGGTTCTCATCAAGTGTCCTTCTGATGATCTTTAGCAGGTTCTTATTTGTGGACTCAGCCTGGTCATTTCCTTGAGGGTAATAGTTTGATGAAGTACTCAAATAAGTCCCATTTTTAACAACCCATCCTGTGATCTTGGAACCTATAAATGCTAATGCATTGTCTAATATGATGGTGGTTGGTACTCCAAATCTAGTCACTATCCCTTCATAGAAATCCAGGATACTAGACTCATTTGCTTCCTTGAGTGCCATTGCCTCGGTCCATTTGGTAAAGTAATATGTTGCTGTCAGGATCCATTTGTGACCTTGGCTTCAGTTTGGGTTGATGAATCCAATGAAGTCCAATCCCCATTGCATGAAAGGATGGTTTACCGAGTTTGGGTGCAATGGAAGTGCTGCCAACCTCTCTTTGCCTTTAAAGAATACACAATTCTTGCACCTTTTGATCCATGTGTAACATCACTTTGAACACTCGGGCCGCATGTAATAACCTTCTTTTATGATTTTGAGTGCTATCACTCTTGGAGAAAAATGGCCTCTGGCTTCTTTAATATGGAATTCTTGTAGCACCTTTTCCACAGGTCAGTCCTAATGCATCTCAATGAGAATGTCATTGATGTCTCTTTTGAACAAGACACCATCAATAAGAACATATGGGATGGCTGTAGCCCGAAATGCCTTCTTTTTCTTTACTCATCCTATGAGGACACACACTTGTTTGAAAGAAGTACACCATGTGTTGGGTCCAACAAGGAGTAGGTACATCATCTCTACCTTCTTCTTGATCCTCTTGTATAAGATAAGAATGACCTCCTTATCGTTTTTGTTTTATGTTATAGAGTAGAGGTTAGTTTCTCACACAAGTCCCTCCCACGAACCAACTTAGTGACCTTGATCTCAATGTAATATTCCATGACACGAATGATCCATCCTGCACATTTCTCATTTAGGTCCTTGCTAAGAAGGAATTCTTGTACTCCCACATGGGAGACCAATAGTTGGATTTTGTTGTTTGACACCAAATGCTTAAACTTCTTCAGTCCCCTGATCACTACTAGGACTTGCTTCTTAATGAAGGAATACCTCACCTCATAGTCTTCTAGACTCTGAATAAATAAAGTAATTGGTTGTTCTGAGATTTCTTTGTTCGATGAACCAGGATTGCAAAGATAGTGTCATTTCCACCAAAGGCATACAGTATGAATTCCTTGGAAAAATCTAGATTTACAAGAGTTGGGGCTTATGACATAGCCTCTTTGATAGCTTCAAAGCTTGCCTTTCCTTCAGTTGTCCATCTGAATGCTAAAATCTTCTTTAGCATCATTGTTATTGGCTTAACTAGAGCAAAAAAGTTTGGGACAAACCTTCGAACAAAGTTGATCTTTCCCAAGAATCTTTGAAGAGCCTTCATGTGGCTTGGCAATGGCAATGATTTTATTGCTTCAAATCTCTCTAGGTCAATTATCAGACCCTCTTTATACATAATATGGCCTAAACGCCTACCCTCATGGGCCAAGAATATGAAATTTTTAGGGTTCAAAGATACCGCAAATCTCCTACATCTTTGAAACACTTGCCTTAGGTGAAAAAAGTAGTTTGTCATGTTTTTAGAGAACATAGTGATATCATCTAGATAGATCAACACTATCTTGTTGATTAGCCCTTTGAATGCCATATCCATGGCTCTTTGGAAAGTAGCACCAACATTAGACAATCCAAATGGATTTTTTTGTATGCATAGGTGCCCCATTTGGTGGTGAAGGTATTTTTGAACTGATCATCTTCTTTCACCATGATCTAATTGTATCCTGGGTAGCCATCTAAGAGAGAGAATCTCTTTGACCCAGACACCACTTGCAATATCTACTCAATTAAAGGGAGTGGGTAGTGATATTTAAGAGAGGCTCTATTCAAATCTCTGAAGTCAACAAATAGCCTAATTTCTCCATTTTTCTTTCTGAGTGGAACCAGATTTGTAACCCAACTTGAGTGTTTGATTGGAAATATGATACTTACCTCTATTAGCTTATTCAAATAATTCTTCATTAAAGGCTCAATATGTGGGTTGACTGGTCTCTCTTACACTGATGGGCCGAGCAGCTAAATCCAATTCAATTGTGTGTTGTGCTAGTTTTGGATCGAACCCCTTAGGTCTTCATAACTCCAAGAAAACACTACAGAAGTTCTGACAAAGTTGTATGAATTCATACCTTTCTTGTTTGGTGGCCACTTTGCTAATTTGAAGTATTTTGTCTTCTCCAAATAGGATTGAATCTCGAATCTTCTCCTCCGATCTGTATGTTAGATTTCTCCTTCATCAACCGATCATTAGGATTGAAAATGGATTCTAGTGTCACTAAGCCTTTGGGAAACTTGTTTGTATGCAATCTACTATCTCGATTCCCATATTGTTGTCCTAATCTGCTTCGATTATTAATTGAGAATTTAGCTTCTTCTTGCAAAAATTTAATGATATTCTAATCACTCTCAAACACTTGCCAACATGTATTATTATCTAGCATTGGTGGTCTCACAACCACATGGATATGTGGTTGTCCTTTGTCTCTATTGATGTTGTCCACCACATCAAAGGCTGCTCAACTATTGTAAGCCTATCAATAGCTTCATTTTATTTTCTCGGGTATGGAAACAATGCTGAAGGATTTGAAATCGTCCATGAGCTCCCATACTCTATTCTTATAGTTCTTGAGTAGGTCATTCTTGATAACATTGAGCCCTCTGACTTGATTGGCAACCAATTCACTATCAAAAAACACTTGTAAATTCTTGATCCCCAACTTCCTTGCCCAATGAAGACCTTGGAATAAAGCCTCATATTCAGCAGTGTTATTTGAGAAAGCAAACTAAAATCTAAAGGCTGAATAATACTTCATACCTTTGGGAGACACAATCATAGCTCCTCCTCTAGCTCCTTGTCTACTCCTTGAACCATCAAAGAATAATTGCCATACCTCATTGTCATCTTTATGTTATGGCTTAATTAGGGTAGGAAGAGGGTGATTCTCTTCATGTAGAAGGTAGACACCCAGCTCAGATTCTTCCATCTCCTTATAGGGGTCAAAAGCATGTCTTTTGCTAGCCCACTCATCTAGAGTAAAGTTTGGGAAACATCCCAACTTGGTACATGCTTCATTAGTGCTTAGGAGGTCTTTTTGATATAAAGCTAAGAAATTGGCATTAATCAGCCGGGTACATAGGTTTCAATATGATAATTAGCAATAGGTTCAGATTTGATTGTGGCCTTTTCCCCATACCTTTTCCTAAAAGAGTATATGTGACCAATCAACAGACATGTAGCCTCCAATTTTGGCAGTGAAGTCGCTAAATAGACACAAAGCAAAATGTGGTGGTAAATTTATGATGGACACATTTTGTAAGATAGTTAAATTAGGGTAGGAATATAGAGTGAGGCTCAAATCTTTGATGATTCCCACATTGGTAATTGTCTTCCCATCTAATTGAATTAATCCTCTAGAGATGACTTCATATTAGAGACCCAACTGATCAGCTATTTGTTTGGGAATCACAAAACTACTAGCCCCAAAATTAATCATACAATTGTGCACTAATTTGTCTCTAATAATTAATGAGACATAGAATGGAGGGGGTCTCGGGTTTATACCTTGTTGTTCTCCTTAGTTCTTCTCAGGTTGAACTGCATTGGTAAGCACTCTCTCCTGCTAATTAGGAGGTTGATTTGAACTTGACCAGTTCTGCATGGTAGTCTCAAACAGATCCCTCTACCCTAGAATGGCTAATGACTCCCATAGTGAAATTTTCACACTTTTCCTCTTCATTTTCTCAATAATATTGAATGATCTATCTTTTTGTTACCCCCTCCCTCACACATTTCTTTCTTGCACATGGGTTGTTACAACCGGTGCCTAACTGGATTTGGAAGGTGGCTTGGATTGGTTCTGCATGTTGGAAGTTGCACTTGGAACACTAGGACCTTGTGGAGTGATGGAAGGTTAAGGGTTACCTGAGTTCAGTGGTTGGCCTTCTCTAATACTTCTCTTTTTGGACCATGTATTGGCAGCCACACTTTGAGGAGGGGACTGATTCATCCCACAAAAGTCTTCACTACCAATTGACAAGCATGGTCTCTCTTAGAGGTTCACCTTGTTGAGCTCCTTACTACTGATATCCTTCCTAACTAGGCTCTTATGACACCATACTTGGTTTGCACCATTAGATCCTGATTTAGAGCACCATTAAAATACATTGATTGGTTATGTGGCTGACTGCGTGGAAAACACCAATCATATTCCTGTGTCATATTGTTCGTGCAGAAACCAATGCTTTTGATGTTGAGGTTGTATTTGGATCATTAGACCTGAAAGGTCTAGCAGCTTGAGGTTGTCCTAGGTTTTTGGCTATGATTCACATTTTAAGATGGTGGTCTATTTTGCTGATATTGAGGTCTAGCCTGGTACTGAGTCTAAAGTTGATATGGCCTAGAGTTCTATGATTGTTGTCTTCTGATGGTCACTAGCTCATTTCCTAGGTTTTACAGTTGCTTCATCACTTCCTGAAGATCTTTAGAGGTGTTAGATGATGAATAGGAAGCTTCAGCTGATATTTGACTCCTAGGGGTGGGTATAGGAGCTAATGTAGGAGCTTGGCTAGTATCTGGGCTTCCTAACTCAAGGTATAGAGGCATGGATGACGTATGAGCTATTTTTCTAGCTTGAATCAAATGGTTCTCAGCTCCTATGGAGAGGCTATACGATACTAGCAGTGTATTGCCTCCCATTGACTAAATAATCAGAGAAATATAAGAATTTAAAGCCTTAAGAAAGTATAGGAAGGCACCTTCATTTGTGGGCTTTATTGCTTTGTTGGAATCCTGTCCTAGGTTCATTGGAATATGAGGTTGAAGTCAGTCAGTTAGATGTTCATTTGGGGCTCTCTTGATAGTTGTTAGTTGCTCCAACAAAGACAAATTGTCACCTTTCTCTCCAAACTAGTTGTGAAGAGTGTGCATAGCTGATTCCAATTTTGAATAGAGCCTGCCTCAAGACTCCTGAACCATTGTGAAGCCTTCCCTTTGAGTGAAGAGGTGAGCAGCTTGACTGCAATGTCCATTTCATGAATCTCATGGATTGTGCAGACATTTGCAATATCTTGGACATGATCACCTAGAGAATTTTGATTCTCCCCATTGAAATATGGGATACTCTTTAATGCTACAATAGGAAATTTTAGATTTTATGCATTCATGGCAAGTGGACTACTCGAATGAAGTTAACATAAGGATTTGGCTAAGCCATTTTGATCGGTCTCGAGCACTCTTATTGATTGAATGAATGGTCTACCGGGAGGAGGTGTTGATAAATCTCTTATTTGTGGGGATATAGACCTCTGGAATCTTATTCCTCTCCTCCCTCTATCTGGGGATAAGTCTAAATAGACAAATAGTCCCTCTTCTCTCGAACTTACTTGACTTTCTGAAACTAGTAGATTTGTTTCTTTTGGAGTCGTCAGATGTATAGTTTTAAAGCTTCTTAAAATCCAAAATCATGGAAGGTGTACATCAATGCCTACTGTAATAAGATGGAGACTTCTTGGTCCCACTTGGTGTGCCAAAAATATTAGTGTGAAATCACAGCACCACCAAATGAGTTCTATAGGTCTTCTTTTCTAGGGCAGAGTCATTTGGTGTGATTACATAACATTAAACTTTTCCTAGGGCATGGCATCCTGCAAAATGGAAAAGCTCTCCTGATTAAAGGTTGGTTCCTTATCCCTCTATTTAGGTGCATATGTGAGGATTTGTAGAGAATCTATTTCTATGCCTAGTCTAAAACTTGCTAAGGAGATAGGTATAAAAGAGTATAGAAACAAGAAATAACTAAACTACCATGTGATGCAGCAAAGGAATGATGAATACTTAGTTTTCCTTCCACACGAACCAAAAAAATGCATACAATAAACAAGCACAAATAGTCGGGTATGTAATGAGAGACTAGATAGAAGCAAAAGAAACAAGAAGGACATAAAGTCAATCACAAAAGTATTTAATTGCTCTATAGATTGATACAGTTCATTACAGAATAGTTGAAAGGTAAAAATGTATCATAATTTTAGTGGAAGGCCTAAACCCCACAAATCCTTTGCTAGAAGGAGAAGGGAGCCTACAAAACTAAGAATATTCAACCCTTTACAATGAATCCTTCCCCCATATTAATAGATTCGATCGAAGAGAAGAAAAAGAGAGAGAAGCAGGAAAATTCAGGTCGAAGCTCAACCACCGCTGTTAATGCCTCTACTAAAATATGCCCCCAAATCCATATTTTCTGCATCAATCCTTGGTTTAGCACCTTGAAGGAAGAGGAAATGGTGGAAATAGATCGAATCTAATCTGGTTGTTGAGACTGATGATCTTGCATTGAGGGCTTGAAGGCATTGACCATTTTTCTCCCACCTAACCTCCTCAAAATTAAAGTTTCAGACTCCCATGGCATAGACAACATCGAGATCTTTCCAATGGTGTCAGATTTGTAATATTTCGAGCCCTGGGTCGAAAGATATGCCCCTTTGAAGTTTGCATCGATTCCATACAAATGGGTGGGAAAAAAATTTGAAAAATGGGTCCCCCTTTTGGTTTGGGACACGTGGCAGCCATATTGGAATAAAAATCGGGCTCATGGGTCCATAATCTATCTTTTCCCATTTGTACAAAAAAATCCAAAACTTAAAAAAAAAGATCTCGTAGCCCCGAAGCTCCGCATAGACATGTGGCTCCTTTTTGTTTGGTGGGAAATGCGCTTGCATTTTTACCTTTTTGCCTTTTTGGTCAAAGGGAAAATTTTCACCTTTTCCCACACCTTGCCTTGGCTTTGACTCAGTCTAAATGTTGACCTTTTTGTTAGGCGAGTTACTGGCTATTTTGTAAATTTTACTCCCTTTTGAGGTAACAAGGGGTAAAAATCAACTTTTCCCGACTACCCACTTTCCCTCAGGACATGTGTCAATCCAGCCCTTGCTTGGGAACCTTTTCTCCATTTTACCATTGAAACAATGCCCTTAAGACACTTAGTAGCCTCCACCGGCCTACTTATTCATTGACTATTCAACTAACCCTACCGCCTTTTGAGAACACATGGAGGCACCACGCTTTTTGCAAACCCAACCCAAAGTTACCTTTGGAGGAGTGTTGAGTTGACACTTGTTGGCCTTTCTACTCTGTGGACTTTTAAATAGTTCTTCTCATTTTCAGACTTTGGCCTACGTGGCAAGCTCACACTTGTTTGGGTCTCCGCCTAGGGACCAACTCTTGGAGATGCGTCATACTGACACTTGGCATTCTCCGCTTACACTTCTATACTTAGCCAATTTTGAACCTTTTCCTCTCCACCCCTTGACTCTCTTTGACCATTTGCTACATGGATGGCTAGCACAATTTCGATTTCCTCCCTTTGGATTCATTTAGGAGGACCTTCCTTCGACACGTGGTCTCTTCCGCTGCCTCCTCCATACTTAGTCATTTTTGGGCTTTATCCTGAACCGTTTCGATCCCGAGGACTTCGAATCTTCATCATTTCTTCTTCTTTTAGTTTCTTGTTCCTCTGTAACATCTCCCCTTCTTATTTGACCCTGTTATCCCATTGTTGAGCCCACATGTAACTTGGAGAATGGATTTAAAGTGTAGAAACGGCCCGACAGAGTCATTTCTTTATGTATAGGATCCTTTTCTCTTTCTTCATCTCTACCACTTCATTGTTAAACCCTTTTGTAACCAATTTTCATGATTTGAATGTGTTTTCTCAGGTTCCTTCTATGCGGGTCGTGATTCAATCCAATATTTAGCTTGGGGAAAAATATGGATAGCAATAATTAATATTAAAAATAGATATACATGTTGTATTAGAAATTCATACTCAAACCTCAAAACAATGTCATCATAACACCTACAAGATCACTTGTCTTAGAAAACCATTTACTCATAAATATTCCTTATGAAATAAGCTTCACAAATTACTACAATACTTGATTTCTCATCATCAAAAATGTATCCTCTAAGTCCTTTTATAATTCTTCCCTTTGAAAAATCAGTTGCAACTAATTTGTCTCCAAATAATGAAATTAAATAATAAAATATTACATTCCATTTTAAGTGAGACTTTATAATAGTTTATGATTTATATCAAGTGACATGACTTAGGTAGCTAGATCTCTTTTGATAAATATATGACTTTGAAAATTGATGAATGACACAAAAATGGAAGGGGCCCCAAAAAATATTAATACACCAAATAAAATACATAACACAACCATTCAACATCCAAATTCATTTTAAATATAAATATTTTATCATATCTTTAAATGATCATCAAAATATAGTCTAACTCAAACCAAGAATATTGTCATCATCTAACCACACACACCCACACATATATATGTATGTATGTATATATGTATATGTGTGTGTGTGTGTGTGTGTGTGTGTGTGTGTGTGTGTGTATAATACACACACACACACACACACACACACACACACACACACACACACACACACACACACACACACACACACACAAGATAATAAATCCAAACTATCACATGCCATCAAATGAAAATCCCAAAATGTTGTTCACTAGTGACAAATATTTGATCAAATACATATCCAAAACAAGAACAAGTCGTATCATGTTAAAAACAAGTCATCTCCAACAAAATCAAGCAATGGAGTCCCAGACGCCATTATCATCTCTACATATTCGTAAGGAAGAACTGGAATAGTAGTATGAGTCATAGCCCATGTCTTGTTCTCTACTTCCAACTTCAATCTCTTTAATGGCCTAGTTTCCTAGAACAACAAAAAGAGGACCTATCACACTTAGGGGAATGGGTGTGAGTCACGTAAATGGTATGGTTGAGTCTATCCAAGAAACAATGGTGGATTAGAATATTATGGACCTTACATGGAGGCAAGTTTGATAGATTAGATTAGAGACGAGTGTTTAGAAGAAGAAGGATTATGATCATCCCGAGTATGATAAATGTTTTCATTAACAGGAGTATCGTGAACACTACGGGAGGGATGAGTTCAAGGATAACACTCGATAACTTATAATAACTCATATAAACAAGGCTCATTAGAATTAATGTATACACATAAATGAGTAGGACCAGTTCTTATAGAAGGCCTCCTACCCCAAAGCATACTAGTTCACATTCAACCACCCCTAGGTGAACATCTATGTCATTGTGGATGACCCCGAAAGCTATCATGACCCCATGAATGACAAGATCGTAATCCTCTAGAAATTTTGAATCCATCCCATCCTGACATACTATAAAGATTGAGAGGAAATGCCAAATTAATAAACAAGCTCAACTGAAGATAACTTCACAAGTTCACAAATTTTCTCAAGATAGAGTGAACTAAAAATGCCTTAATTAAATAACATGAAAGGTGGCATTTGTCATTATCTAATCATATTTTCATTTAATTAGAACTAAAAATTTATCAATTAGTTTCAAATATTGATCATAAACTGAACCTTAATAGTTCCAAACTCAATGTAAAATTTCATCAAATTTAAATCAACACTTCAAAATTTCTTACACTTTTCAAAGCATATTTCCATTTCAACATTTTTGCCTATTCAAACTCACATCTTATAAATTAAAACAACAAAAATATACTATAAAGGAATTACTATTTCTAAATCACTGTATTTCCCTAAAATAAGACTTAACTTCTATTTCTAGGCATAAATTTATATTAAAATAATAAAAAAAAGCGTATATTGAACCAAACCCATTCACAGAAAATGATTTCCGTACAAGACTGACATCACTGCCCTTGGTTTGTTTTTGTTCACAACCCATTTCATATTTCACGTTTCTTTATTTATTGCCATGAATTTCTAGAGCTTGATACAAGAGAACAAATCCAATATTGACCAATATTACAAAATGGGCATATCATATTATTTTCATTTTTTCGTATGTTTTCATTTCAACAAAATGACATATACAAAAATAAAACATGAACTTTCCAACAATAACCTAAAATCCACCCAATGATATTTATTACACTCATTAAAAATATGATATTAATTAAAAATTATTGGAATGACACTTCGTCTGATTCATTCTCATTTTCTTTAACAAGCTAGAACTCAAATTGGGTTGTAAAAATGAGTCTATGTGACTAGAATTAAAATCAATATCCCATAAAACCATTTTTTTTCAAATAAAATTTACCCACTTCATTATTTTTAAGATAGAATATTTTTGTAGGTGCGTAATCAAAATTATAGACAATTATGAGCATACTTTTTCAATGGTTTCACTGTATTATCTTTACCAAATGATATGAAATCACAAACTCCCAAAATGCATGCATGCAAGACAAACAAAAAATGACCCAGAGGGAGTAACTTATCTTATACTTTTAAAGATAAACATACCTATGAAGCCTTGCCATGTGTTCATTTGAAATGGTGGGTTCCAAAATGAACAACACCTCGACAGAGCTTGAAAGCAAGACTTCCTTCACAAGAAAAAACCAAAAAGACTCAAAACTACAACTTTTTTCCTAGCTTGAGGCCATTAATGAGGTGAAATTAATTCCCATGTAGTTATTCAATACACCAACGATAGGCCAACCACTACAAAACTACCACCTCCAAACTTAACAACTCGAAATTCAAAGTATACACCATAGGCTAAACAAGTTGACAGGGTTAAATAAAAAAGGTTGCCACTTTTAAATATAATCTCTTCTAACCACCTTTATGCCATCCCATAACAAATGTTTTTCACAACAATGCAAAGTGGTACCCATAATATTATTTGAAACACAAATACCCAGACCTTACATATGAAGCTCGAGTAAAATAGTGCCAAATGATATGATTCAAATCATATAACATTTCAACCATCTTATTAGAATGATAGAAACCATTCATAAAAATCATCAAAATATGTGAAGTGAAAACCTATCAACAAACTTAAACAAAATAATGATCACTTCAAACCCATCACATTTTCATAATATCACTTTAAATAAATCATTTCCAAAATGGAAAGAAGAAATATACCATGATGCGATCTTGAAAACCAAAAAATAATATCACAAAATGAAACTTGATCTCCATTATGAAAACCATACAATCCAATTTCATGAACAATAATATATATATATATATATATATATATATATATATATATATATATATAATTTCCATAAATAACAAACCAAAGAAACAGAGTAAACAATGTCACAAAACCACTTAATGTTATATAACTTAAATAATGCATTAAATATCATGTGGACCCCACCTAACTTATCATCAATGCATGTAGCTAAACTGTCTTATAATGAGGATATTGAAGTTTAAATTGATGTTTAAAAACAGGGGGTATGAAAATGTTTGTGAATAACACAACCTCCACACCGCATGTAGGTTATTTTAAGCCTAAACTTGTTCACACCATCACAATGTACCATTAAGCACGCCCCCTTGTTAGGAAATAAGGGATAAAATATGCGAGAATAATCCCTCACGGAATCGCAAATAAGAGAAACTAATATGCGAGAAATTATTACAGATCTCAAATAAAATTGTAGAATAAAATAACACAACACAAAGAGACGATGTTTAACGTGGTTCACCCAATTTGGGCTACGTCCACCAAGAATCACTTGCTCAGATTTTATTACAAGCCACTGCTCTCTCAATACAATACCTAGATCCATTTGGAGCTATGCTCAACAAACTCTATAGAATTCACAGCCGAATTCAAAACACATCTGCAATACATTTACTTGTACATCTATCATATGCATAAGACCATATAAATAGACAACTGCTTAAGTAGTTTTACAAAACCATGGGTATCAAAACAATGGGGAAAAACAAAACTATCCCATAAACCTATGGGTAACCGAAGAGGCGGTTTTACAAAACAATGGGTACCGAAAAAAAACATGGGCCCAAAAACAGCCCATAACGGTTACCCATTACCCATGGGTTAATAAACCACCCATGAAAATACCCGAGTGTAACACATAGAAGGTGTACCACACTCTAACATGAAAATAGGCTCCACAAACATAACAATCTCCCACTTGGAGACTGATTTCCACTGAGAAAGCTTCTCAACCCTTCACTGTCATCCATGAAGGCCAACCAAAGCTAAACATAGCTTTAGTTTATCCCTTGTGACCACCTTGGTCATCATGTCTGCAGGATTCTGACTGGTATGAATCTTCTCCAACTTCAACTTATCTTCCTCCAAAGTTGTCCTGATGAAGTGATATCTCAACTGTATATGCTTCGTCCTGGAGTGGAAAGCAGAGTTCTTAGCTAGGTGTATAGCACTTTGACTATCACTATGCAGCTTACATTCCTCTTGCTTATGCCCCAACTCCTCAAGCAATTGTTGTAACCAAATCATCTCTTTGCTTGCCTCTGTGGTAGCAACATACTCAGCCTCCGTGGTTGACAAAGCCACCAACTTCTGTAGTCGTGAAATCCAGCTCACTGTTGTCCCACCTACAGTGTAAATATAACCTGTCATGCTCCTCCTACTGTCTACATCTCCAGCCATGTCTGAATCTACATAACCACGTAAAATGGTGTATGATCCATCAGTAGCACAAAACTGTCCCCATGGTCCCTCTCAAATACCGAAGGATCCACTTTACTTGCTTCTAATGCTCTTTACCTGATCACTCATAAATCTACTCACGCTCCCACCGCATGGGCAATATCGGGCCTAGTGCACACCATAGCATACATAAAACGCCAACCTGGCGATGAGTAAGGTACTTTGGACATTTGGTTTCTTTCTGCTTCTCACATGGGACACTACTCCTTTGATAACTTGAAATGGCTTGCCAAAGGAGTCCCAACTGGTTTAGCATCCTGCATGTTAAACCTATCCAATACCTTCTTAATGTACTCTTCCTGAGATAAATTCAACTTCCGTTCCTTCCTATCCCGAGTTATCCTCATACCAAGGATTTGTCTGGCTGCCCCCAAATCCTTCATATCAAAGGATTCACTTAGCTGCTTCTTGAGTACTTTTATTTCCTGCATGTTTTTACCTGCAACCAACATGTCATCTACATACAAACACAGGATAATATAACTTCCATCCTCAAATTTTTTTGTATACAAACAATGGTCAGAATGACATCTAATATAACCTTTCTCCATCATGAAGCTATCAAACTTCTTATACCATTGATGTGGAGCTTGTTTCAGGCCATACAAGCTCTTCTTCAGTTTGCACACCATCTCCTCTTTACCTTTGACTTCATATCCTTCTGGTTGCTGCATATATAGCTCCTCCTCCAAATCACCATGGAGAAATGCAGTCTTTACATCTAACTATTCTAAGTGTAAGTCTTCTACTACCACTATTCCAAGAACAATTCTGATAGAAGTCATTTTTACTACAGGAGAAAAAATCTCATCAAAATCTATACCTTGTTTCTGTGAAAACCCCTTGACCACCAACCGAGCCTTATATCTTTTATTTCCTCCTTCTTCATCTTTAACTCTATACACCCACTTATTCTGCAATGCTCTTTTTCCTTCTGGTAGCTTCACCAAATCCCAAGTTTGGTTCTCCATGAGAGACTTATGCTCCTCATCCATGGCTTGCTCCCACTTCTTCTTGGCATCTACCTGCATTGCTTCATCAAAGCTCTTTGGCTCTCCACTATCAGTGAGTAATAAATAATAAAGAGAAGGAGAAAAATGTTCAAGTTCTTTTCTTACCCTAAAAGACCTCCTCACTTAGGGAGTTTGGGGTTCCTAAATTGATTCATGGGTCACTTTGTCCCATCCGGAAGATCATCTACCACTGCATATTCTTTCTTGGATTCTTCCCTGTTTTCCTGTAACTATTGCTTATACATGACTTTCTCATTAAAGACCACATCCCTAGACCGAATGATTTTCTTTTCCTTAATACTCTAACATTTAAATCCAAAGTCATCACCACCATAACAAATAAAAGTACATTTTTCTGATTTAGCCTCTAGCTTGGTCCTATCATCCTTGTCTATATGAACAAACACCTCACATCCAAAGACTCTAAGAAATGAATAATCAACTTTCTTACCATACCAATCCTCCTTAGGTATGCCTCCATCCAAGGCACTTGAGGGTCCTCTGTTTATCAAGTACACAACTGTGCTCACCGCTTCTTCCCAAAAAGAAAGAGGTAGTCCTGCATGTAACCTCATGCTCCTAGCATGTTCCATTATTTTTTGTTCATCCTTTCTCGATACCCCATTCTGCGCGAGTTCCCGGAACCATCTTTTCCTACTGGATTCAATTCTTAGAATAGTATTCATTAAATTCATGGTTGTAATACTCCCCTCCATTATCGACACGAGACATTTTAGCTTAAGACCTGTTTCATTCTCTACCAAGGCTTTCCATTTAACAAAAGTGTCAAATACATCAGATTTATTTCTAATACAATAAACCCAAACTTTCCTTATTGCATCATCAATAAAAGTAACATAATAACTTGAACCCCTAAGAGATGATACAGCTGGCCCCTACACATCGAAATGTACCAGCTCTAACTTACTCTCTTCTTTCGTAGGTCCAACCTTGAGAAACCTTACTCGCTTCTATTTTGTTATGAATATATTGTTTGTAACATTATTAATAGTGTGTGTGAGTTACTATTTGTAAAATGTAATATTTAGATATTACATTATGTGAGTGAATGATGAGTTGTAATAGAAAACTCATCATGAGGGAATAAAGGGATAGTTGAAATAAAGGTGGAGAGAATCATGTTGACAGAGATAAGTGGGAATGTGATATTGTTTGAATCCATATTCTAAGGATGAAATTCTCCTATATAATGTAGCCTCTACATGTGAATAATATATCCCGAATCATTTGAATCTATAATATCATTATTCGGTGTATTTTCTCTGTGCAAAACTGGTTGATTGCTATGATTTGGTATCAGAAGCAGTTGATGGTCTGATGGGAGAGATGGAAGATCCGCCACGATAAAGGAAGGAGGAAAATTTTCATGGATCCGGTTGTTCCAAAGCTCTGCGTATTTCCTATATCTTTCTCATTTCATGTTCACTACAGTCATAATTCCCAATAAGGAAATGCATAAATGATTTGAAAAGGGAATATTGTTTAGAATCATTGTATATTGAGATCTGGGTGATACTGTTATATTATTGCCATTTCTGTTTCATTTGATTTGGTTTGGAGACTACACGTTTTGGCTATTTAGTTATTATCACCATTCTTATTTTCACAGCCGTGTATTTATACTTAGCTGTCAAGATCAAAAGGGGAACTGCTCAAGCCATTGCCATGCACAGATCTGCCATTCGTGCTCCTGATTGACAAGTTTGTGTTTGCATGCATTGTTAATGGTCTACATGTTGATCTACTGCATTCAAATCTAGTATGTGATCTTCATAAGTGGAGCCGCTTCTATCTTACAAGCTCAGAGATCTACTTTGTTGGCTTTGCACAGCATGATCACCTTCAACTTGAACTACAAATCAACACTCAAGCCAGCTTTGAGGAACGAAAGTGAATACAAAATGCCATATCTTATCTCTGCGATTTGAGGAGAATATATGTGCGCAACAGATTAAATAGCAACAGATTAATGATGATGGCACTGAATTTCACATGTCTGCATACATCTCCAAGTAGTCGTCTGATTTAGAAACTCAAAAAGGGCAATGGTAAAGAGTAGGAAACGTACCATATTTCCTTCATTCGGCCTCCCTACACGTATTTTTCCACGTCTCCTCCTGCGGGCTGTATATTTGCTAATTCCCTCTTGCCATCACGTCGACTCACAATAAATCAATCTTCCACCGAAAAATAGGTGCACGTAGATCTCTCATTTCCAGGTGTAATGAAAATGTTAGATTGACTCGGGTGTGTGATTAAAATACAATCATATATGTTGCAGGTCGGTTATATAGTTTTAAGTGTTACTTTGTTTATAATGTATCTAAATAAGTTCTTACGTGAGGTCTATAGTGTTCATGTTACGGTATAAAGACAATGTCATTTTCATCTTGGTAGGGTCATTGTGCTTTGTTTAGGATAAGTGTCAAAAGTCTTCTATTAATTGTAATGTCGTTAAAAGTATTGTTTTAGTCTTTAAGTGTTATTATTTTGTATCAGTAATTTTGTTGTCAAACAGTCAGAATATTGAGTTGAAAAGTTGTTACTAAAAAAAAAAGACAAATGAGTGCATTTTCGGTGTAATCCGACACTCAAATTTTTAAGAGAAAACGTAAATGAAAACCGTTCCCGGCTTTGGGGGCTCCGCCCCTCGACCCCGCCCTGTATCGCGACATGGAACGCGTATCATCCTCGACTATACTTTCTGCTGAGTTAGCAGCGACATTGATGGAGGCTAGAGGCAACGGAGGCAGGAGGGAAATCGGTGACCTCTCGTCAGGCACCATCGATGAGGCCGTGGTATTGATTTGGTGGCCAAGTATTTCAGTTGTGTGTTTCATTGTTTGTAATAAGAATATATGTTACATCCTTGTTCAGATTTGTATTTTCTTTTATAACCTGCTGATGTAAATATGTTGTAGTAGAAAGAAGAAAACACAAGTACAAAGTCAGCATTATGATACTTGAAGAGGATGAACAAAGGTTCATGAGCGGGGGCTTGTACCTGGGCGAGAGGTCCGTTATTGTCGAACAGGGGTTCGTATTGATGAACAGAGGTTCATGAACGGGGTTCTTACCTTGACCGAGGTCCATATGTGTACCAAGATCATGAGAAAACAGGGTGTGCAAGTTGTAGAGTAGAAAAGTGTAACTATTCTTTTCTACATTGTTCACATTAGGGGAGTGTATGTGCGGAAATAATAATGTTAACAATAGGGGAGTGAATGTTACGAATATATTGTTTGTAACATTATTAATAGTGTGTGTGAGTTACTATTTGTAAAATGTAATATTTAGATATTACATTATGTGAGTGAATGATGAGTTGTAATAGACAACTCATCATGAGGGAATAAAGGGATAGTTGAAATAAAGGTGGAGAGAATCATGTTGGAGAGATAAGTGGGAATGTGATATTGTTTGACTCCATATTCTAAGGATGTCATTCTCCTATATAATGTAACCTCTACCTGTGAATAAAATATCCCGAATCATTTGAATCTATAATATCATTATTCGGTGTATTTTCTCTATGCAAAACTGGTTGATTGCTATGATGTTTCCCATATATGCAGTCCTCAAAAAACTCCAAACTTGTTTCTGTATATCCAGGCAAATTCTTCTTTATGATGTCCATGCCCTTATGGCTCATATGACCAAGCCTATAGTGCCATAATGTTGTATCTGCATCTGAAGCCACAAGATTACAATCATTAGTACTATCAGTGGTTAAATACAAGGTTCCAACCTTCTTACCTCTTGCCACCACAAGAGCACCCTTGGTAACCTTCCAAGAGTTAGTTGTAAATATCACAGTACAACCATCACTTCCCAATTGCCCTGCCGATATCAAATTTCTCCTTAATGTAGGCACATGTCTGACATCCTTCAATAGCCATGTATTCCCATTCTGCATCTTAACCTGAATAGAACCTTTTCCAACTATACTGCAAGGCTCATCATCACCAAGAAAAACATGCCCAAAATCCCCTTGAACATAATCAACAAAATAATGCCTATGTGGAGTAGCATGAAAAGAAGCCCCTGAATCTAAAACCTAAGATTCAGTAATATTATGCAAAGAAAGAATCAAAGCATCCTGGCATACATTACCCGATGCCACATTTGCCTCCTTTTTTTCTTCATGTTGTTTATTCTTATCCCGAAGCTCCCAACAGTCCTTCTTTACATGCCTAGGCTTTCCACAATTCCAAAATAGATACAATCTTGTTCTTGGATTTTGACCTTGCCTCGATCTTTTGATTTTCCATGATTTCCTCTATTCTTTTGTCTCCCTCTAGTTTCCACTCATCAAAGCATTCCCCGAAGTAGAAGATTCCCGAGCTTTTTCTTCACATTTCCTTTTCTTAGAATCACCCCTACAACATCCTCAAACTTGAACTTCAAGTTAGGCTGGAGCCGAGTTACTTACCGCCATTACTGTGGCTATTCCAACTCTCGGGTAGCACGAATTAATAAAGCCCTAACTTCTTCATCAAATTCTATTATAACCAAGCTAGTATATTCACAACCATATTGAAATCATTTAAATGATCTGGCTACTAACTATTCTCAGACATCTTCATATTAAACAAATTTTTCATTAAAAATATCTTGTTAGAGGAAGAGGGTTTTTCATACAACTTCCCTAATGCATCCATTAGATCTTTTGTAGTCTTTTCCTTTGAAACATTAAATAATACTGAAGATGCAAGACACAGCTCGGATCATTCCAAGTGCCTTCCGATCCAACAAATCCCATTCCACATCTGTCATACTCGAGGGTTTGTTCACCTTCTCAAAAAATGGAGTATAAAGATCCTTTTGATAAAGGTAATCTTCCATCTGCATCTTCCAAAGACTGAAATTCTACCCATTGAATTTATCAACCCTAGATCTTCCATCATCTGCCATAGCTCCCACTCAAGATAAAACTTTCCCTGTGATTTAACACTTCAGCAAACCAAACCAAGCTATGATACCAATCGTTAGGAAATAAAGGATAAAAATGCGAATAATCCCTCACGAATCGCATAGCAATGAGAAACTAATATGCGAAATTATTACAGATCTCAAATAAAATTGTAGAATAAAATAACACAACACAAAGAGACAATTATTTAACATGTTTCACCCAATTTGGGCTACGTCCACCAAGAATCACTTGCTCGATTTTATTACAAGCCACTTTGCTCTCTCAATACAATACCTGAGATCTGTTTGGAGCTATGCTCAACAAACTCTACAAAATTCACAAATTTAATTCAAAGCACATCTGCAATACATTTACTTGTACATCTATCATATGCATAAGACCATATAAATAGACAATCTTTACTTAGCAGTTTGCAAAACCGTGGGTATCAAAACAATGGGGAAAAACAAAACTGTCCCATAAACCTATGGGTAATCGAAGAGGCGGTTTTACAAAAAAATGGGTACCGAAAAAACATGGGCCCAAAAACAGCCCATAACGGTTACCCATTACCCATGGGTTAATAAACCACCCATGAAAATACCCGAGTGTAACACATAGAAGGTGTACCACACTCTAACATGAAAATAGGCTCCACAAACATAACACCCCCCCCCAACATCCACTTTCCAAGATGAGGAATGGAGGTTAAAACACATGACCACCCAAAAAATATTAAGCACCCAATAGAATATAAGTACAAGTTGCAAGTATTTATAAAGGGGAATTTTGCTATTTAAATAGTCTATTTTATCAAATTCTCAGTAATGTTGGATAAGGGGGAAATTGCATATTTGTCCATTTTTGGCCCACTTAGAGAAAGTTTTAGGAGTTTGACAGAACTAGATAAATGTGTAGATTTCTTAGATGATCTTCCTAAGCCTTTAATTTTCCCAATTGGTGTTTGTTCGACATTTTTTTTAACCATTTATAGATCACTTTTTACGTAGACCATGTGGAAATGGACTATGTAAATGACATCGACAGTTAGAGGAAATAACTAATCAAATTTAGAGTCCTTCAAAGGTATGTTAAAAATTTCTTGCATGTTTTAGATCCATTATTGATTTGGAAGATTTCATTTGTACCTATAAATTTGATTTTTAATCAATTGGATTGCATTTAGAGATACCCGAGTTATAGCTTTGATCAAAAGGTGAAATCCTTATCAAAAAAAAATTTGCGTGTTCAAGATGCACATGTTTATTCTAATTATTTGTAGTTTTAATTATATTTTAATTGATTGGATGCAATTATAAAAAAATTTACAATATTTATGAGAAATTTTATTTTGATATTTTTGATTGTGTAAAATGGAAACAATTATACATTTTAAATAATATTTTTGATTCAATTTTCTTGCACACTTAAATATGATTTTGAATAATATTTTAATCAATTAATATTCGATAATTTGGGGAAAATGATTAAGTTTTTTACATATCCATTTTCAAAACTATTTAAACACAAGATAAGTTTCAGTTAACATATCATGTTTTGGTATTAGTATTGGGTAGACATTTGGATTAGCTTCGATTGCATTTTTAATATAAGTTTTTCGTTAGTTTTATTCAGTTTGTGCATGCATTTGGTCTTATTGATCTTCCATTTTTAGCACCTGTAGTTGGTTGTATCTGTTTTCTTCTTAATATCGCAGGCATCGGTGATATGGAAATGGAATCCAGTCAGTTAGCATTGGTCACAGTGTTTGGTGAGTGAAAACCATATTGCTAGGATTTCCTTTCTCATATAATTTGTATCAATTTTATGCCCATATCATTTAATTATGAGCATTGAGAAAGTGAAAAATAAATTCCATTTTGAGATATGGAGAATGGAATTTGGAAATTTTTAAGGGAATTTAACATTGATTTTGTACTTGTTTACATTTGGGTACTAATTGGTCATCATTTGATTTTATATTCACAAAATTTTCATAAGCACTGCATGATGCAATATTTAAGTTGTTTAAAATTCAAATATTTTCTAACCATTTCTCAATAGGGTGCATAATTCATAGTTTTAAATGAAGGTCAAATTATTCCATCATTTTCTTGTTTATGCAAAATAGATAGTTTTCACAAGATTTTGTATAGATATCAATGTTTGATTAGATAAATATTGCATGGCATGTTGAAAATAAATATGCCTCATTTTGAAACTATTTAGAACTATTTTAAAACATGGGGTTTCATCAATACCTTGTTATACATGAGGTTTATATGGTGTAGCCTTCTATTAAAGTTGTTGAACCAAGAAGAGGGATCAACGCTTGATTTGGAAAAACTAGTATTATAGATAGTTTTGATTGCATACATATGGTATTAATTAGCATACACTTTTAAAAGCATACTTTTGTGGGATTGCTTTTTGTATGTAGAAAGGATATTTTCCCATATGGTTTTAGATTTTAATCTATATTTTGGAGTCACATGTATAGAAGAGCCAAGAGAAAAGTTTAACATGCTTTGATTTATCTTCTCACATTTATGATTGATAATTTCCATTATGACCTTGATAGAAATAAATTTATTTAGTAGAAATTTAAAATACTAATTGTGTGATGTCTTCTACAACCCCTAACCCTAACGGGTTTCGAGTAGAGGGCGGTGTCTCGCTTTAAGGAGGGTCTTTGTGGCTATGAACATGGCGAGGATGAAAGGAGTTAGGGGACTGAGAAATTCTTCACCGGTGGTGGCGGCGATGGTGTTCTAAGGGCCTCTCTTGCTACATCTAGTGGATCTCCCGCACACCAGATATTTTTGTTTTCTCCTTCCCATTCTACTTCTCATGGGTTCCTTTTCAAAGACAATTACCCGACTATTAGAGGTGATTCTTCCCTTCGTAACATCATTCTAGCGGAGGCATGGGTGTCACCACCGTGAATGGGTTTCATGATTCTTTGTCTACCTAGATCCCTAGTAGAATGCTTTACATTAGCCTTCTTATAGGTTGTACTCGTATTCCCATGTCTTAGGCCATCTCTTTCCCAAAGGGCTCATCTTCTGGATAAGACGTTGTTTTGGGAATATTAAGGTTGTTGTGCTGGCCAAGGGTGGGTTCCACTCTGCCTCTAGTCCTAATACTATTTTAGATGTCGGGAAGGTGGGTGTTGCCATTCATAACTAGCCTCTCAAGAAGAGATCTTTTTGAATGTTGTTTCCATGCCCTATTTAGGTACGTACCAACCAACCACTTAACATTGTTAAAAGTAAGCCTTCAATGTATTTTAGGGAGTTAGTGTTATATTTTGAAAAGTATTGCTCCATCCAAGGATTGATCTACTACTTCAATCGACTATGGCTAGGGTTGTCGCTTCTCCACTCCTAGATTTCTACGAATTGGAGACCACTCATGGAAGGTAAAGTGGAAATTTATCCCTATGCTAGGTTGTTTTGTATTTTGGTTTTTAATGTTGTTGAAGATAGAGATGTAATATTATCTAAGTTATGGGAGCTTCAGAATAAGCACTTCTTGATGAATCCTTGGTTCCCATCTTTTAATTCATTAACGAAAAAGTTCATTTCCAAGCCTATTTGGGTTCGATTACCATATCTTCCATTCTATTTTGGGGGAGCAAAGTATGATCTGTATTGGTGATGCTTTGGGAAATTTTATGTCCATTGATCCTAAAACATAACTTTATACCAATACTACTTGTGCTTGCATTTTGGTGGATCTGGATTCCTCGAGTGATCTACCGAGCTTCCATTAATCTCAAGGTTTTAAATAGGGTATGGACCTAACCTCTCGATTATGAAGGATTTCCTTTAGATGGAGTAATTTTTTTCCTTATGTTACCTCGCTTCCGATTGTGCAAAGGTTAATAGAAGGTGAATGGAAAGGTTTCTTGGTGGAAGGAATCCCAAACTATCATGTTGTTTGTTGGGAATGTTTTAGATACCTCTTCAAAAGATTCGATGGAGGGTGTTTAGGAGGATGATGTGTTCGTGAACCAACATGAGTCGAGATAATGATGTAGAGACATCTCATCTACCAAATGAGACTCACACTTCTACTTGTCGGATGGCTCAAGTTTTTCTTCCCCCTTTGGAGCATGAATTTGGAAGTGGAAATTTTAAGAAAGAGCCTATTGTTGGGAAAAATGAAATCTTTGAAATACGGCTTTCAATCCATCCTAATGAAAATTTGGATCATAACAAGTGTGATGGTTAGACAATTGTGCATAGAAAAAGACAGGTGAATAGTTCTAGTGGTCCTCTTAAAATGTACTTAAGATCCCAGTCGGGATCCTCTTGGGTAAGCCTCCCTTTGTACCTAGATAAGATTGGCTATCTGAACTTTAGAGTGAATATTGAGGTTGATTAATTGTATTTGATCAGCCTTTTGTTCATTTTCCCTCTTTTTTTTTCTTTCCTAGCTTTGCTTCTAGGTGGTTTCTCTATATTGGTTTGGTGACCTAAATTCTCTTTGTTTCTTATCGTGATTTGATGCCTATATTTTGGTTGTATTATCTTTTTCCCTTCAAAACCAAACTCTTTTAACCTTATCTAATATATATATATAATTTTGGATTTTTATTTTAAATGTATACATTGTTATGATATGCATCTATTTTGAGCATATGAATTTTGGATGCATTTATAATACCTAAATTTGGGTACATCATGTTTTAGAGTTACACCTGGTGATATTTTGTAGTGATTAGTAGTTTCACCAATTTAGAATGGAACATTTGTGCAAGAATTTTGATTCTATCCCCAATTTCAAATTGGATAGATAATTTATCTTCACCGTTGTTTAAGGTATTTAGTACAACTCTCACATCTTTATAGGAATTGTGTAATTTAATTTTTAAATCATTTAAATCATTTTTGAAGTGATTTTATAGTATCGAGAGGGTCATTTCGACACATGCGGAAAATGTTTTTAATCTATTTCATACTTATCTACTATGGGTGTTATTTTATTGTCATATTTATTTATGATTGAAAGTTTCACAAGGTCATTGGAAACCACCTATTGCTGACATTTGGGTGTCTATTTCATACTTATGTACATTAAAACACTTTGTAGTTTCACCGGATCAATGGACACGCATAGTGGTCTATTCCATAATGATCAATTTCACTAATATTTTAAATAGTTGACATTTTTGTAGTGTAAGTGGACACTTGCATATGTTTGGTATTTTTTTTTCTATTTCATATTGATCTACTTGAAACTAATTTTCATGTTCATAGGGTCAATTGACACATGCTTATGTTTGGAATTTAGTCATCTATTTCATATTGATTAATTTAAATGATATTTTGTAGAGTTGACGCTTTTACATTATGAGTGGACACCCACCTATTGGTGGTATTTGGTTGTCATTTCATCATGATATATTTTTGCATTTGTTGTCTTTGGAAGAATAACAAGGATTAAGTTGGTCACTTATTTACAAAGCATTTTGTTGACATTTCACATCTATTCATTTATGTGATAATCATTTCAATGTTTTCAATTTTAACCACTATTTTATATTCTATGTTATGTATATTGGTATGTTGAGATTCATTTAGTGGATTTAGTCATTGATTGGACTTTAAAACGACCAAAGGTTTTTATTAGGGAGGTTTAGTCTAGAGGACATTTTTGGTGGCTAGAAGTTCCCTAATTATCCCTAAACCATAACAATACGAAGGTCATTATGGTAGCTTTCCACTCCTCTTGGAACACGTTAATCAAACATTGTATGATCATGATATCATTGGTAAAATTTCATGGTCAAACGGTGTCAATAAAGAAGCATAAGTCTAGAGTACCCTGAATCATCCATATAGTCTATTTGTGTAATTTGGATTTTATCTAGGTAACGAGACCATGGACATAATTTTTATTATCCAATATTTGGTAAGTGTGTAAAAATTTAGTTTTAATTGTAAATTCCACTCTTTTTTCAGAATGGGACTCAACACCGTGGTATATGTTATTATGATTTTAATGTTTCCAAATTACACTATATTTTATGCAATATTATGTCATCTATTATGGTGGTGACATGTGGCGGGATGGTTCTTTGACATGATTCATGTGGTGGGTCCTCAAGCCACCACATGGCTTGCCACCATTTTCAACCAACTCGTCATTCGGTTCGGTCAAGATGAAAACAAAATCAACAAACAACCTTACAAGCTCAATGAATTGTTCCTACCAACTCACCATTGTAACCAACATGACCGGAAATTTTTCAACAAACCACAATCCTAACAAGGCATTTCCAACATAGCCACTTTAACAACTCAACAATACCATCTTGTGTGGGGGTGGGGGATATGCCCCAAAAATGCAAAAAAACTTAGATGTGGTCGTAGTCATGGTAATAACCTCTAAAATTTAGGATATTTTAAGTCTATATGTGTTCCCATCCTACACAATGTGATATTAACCCCTATCCTCTTTCCAAAATAAGGCTTTTGAGGTTCGAACTAGTGACGACCCAAAAAATATTATGCCCCAAAAAAATCTAAGTACAATTTAAAATTATTTATGATGTGGATTTTTTCTATTTAAACACGTTATTTTGTCTCGATTATGTAATGGTGTGTAAGGGTAAGATTGATGGTTTGTCCATTTTTGGCCCACTTAGAGGTATTTTTAGGAATTTATTAGAATAGGATAAATTTGTAGAATTCCTAGATAATCATTCCGAGCCTTGAATTTTCTGATTAGTGGTCATTTGACATATTTTTGAAGAATTTTTCAACCAATTTTTATATAGAACATGGGAAAATGGATCCTACAAGTTCCAAAGGAATGTGGGGACATCATTACATGATTGCAAAGTCCTTCAAAGGTTTGTTAATAATTTTATTGTAGGTTTCAAATCCATTTTCATTTGTAAAATTTCATTTGTAATTAAAAATTTCATTTTTAATGGATTGGATTGCATTTTAGCGATCCCAAAGACATAGCTCGATCAACATGTGAACTTTGTTATTAGTTTTCATTTTGTGTATTCAAGTACTCATCTTTTTATTAATGTGAATCCAATTTGAAGAGGTTGAAATACCTCCAAAACACACATAAGAAGATTTGTAACTAAAAACCGAAGTTTCAAAATAGCTTCCTTCTCATTCTTGAATCCACATTAATTATTTACATCATTACAATCCTCCTTTTATTTCACGTCTACTCTAAAAATCCTAAAATGCCAAAAATTATCTACTAGCAAAACAACTTGGATGGGCCACAAAATTTGTGTGCCAACTATGCTTTCATAAATTAAGGCTCATGCAAATTTTTGACTTATCCTAACAAGCACAACAAAAGTTATTAATGTTCTAAGACCGATTCAAAAGTCAAAAAATGTCCAGAGCCAACTTTAGGCCACTAGAAAAAGGAATCGAGCCCGAAAATGTAACGAAATGGCCACAAAATTGCATGCAAAGTTGACCCCAGCATAGTACTAATGTATATCTACCACCCTGTAAAATTTCAAGACGATCCAACAGTTAGATCAAAAGTTATAGTCTCTGCGTGTTATGGTCCTACATCATTTATTCGACTATTCTTAGTTTTAATTTATATTTTAATTGATTGGATGGAATTATAACATTTTTACAATGTTTACGAAAAATTGTATTTTGATCCTTTGGATTATGTAAAATCGAAAGTTTTAATCGTTTGAAATCATATTTTTCACTCAATTTTGGTCCACATTTAAATAATATTTTGGATCATATTTTAGTCAATTCTTATTTGATAAATGTGATAAATCATTAAGTTTTTAAGTATTCATTTTGTAAACTATTTAAACACAAGATCAATGTTAGATATTTTGTTTAGATATTCTATGAATCAAGGTACTAAGGATATGAATTATACCAAGAAAGGGTCAAATATAAAACACATGAGAAAATTCATCATAAATCATATCATTGTCATCAATTGTACAACTATTCTTATGATGCATGTAGGAGGCAGATAGGAGAGAAGAATGTGGAGTGAAGTACTCTACACACACTTATTTTATTATGAAGAAGAGTGTACAATATATAGAAGAAGTAATAAACTACATTCCCTAAGTTAAAGGAGGAAAATTTGGATGAAGGAGAGAGAATAATGGAATACACCAAGGAGGAGAAAATAAAGGGATAACACAAAATAAACTCTCCTAAAAATATAAACTATTCAACGTATGCTAACATTCCCCCCTTATTACATTATTCTTGCAAATGTGACCCTTGAAAAGTTCAAATTTCACTTTGCCAAGAGATTTAGTGAGAATGTCGGCAACTTGTGCTTCAGTAGGACAATACTGGAGCTGAATTTGATGGTTCAAGACATGCTCTCGAATGAAATGGAAGTCAATTTCAATATGCTTTGTTCATTCATGAAAGACTGGATTCTACACGAGCTTCAACACACTCTGATTGTTGCAATAGAGAATAGGTGACTATTTTTCAGGAATTCCCAGGTCATCCAAAATGTGACATATCCATATCACTTCGCACACAACTCCTCGTGCAACATGATATTCTACCTCTGTGGATGAGATAGAAACAACATTCTACTTCTTTCTTATCCATGAGATAGGTCCAGATCCAAGATGAAATATGTATCCTGTAGTTGACTTCCTGTCATCAATAGATCCAACATGGTCTGAGTCGATGTATCCCTGTAAGAAGAATTGATCATTCTTCTTATATTCTAGACCATAATTAGTTGTTCCTCAAACATATCTCAAAACATGCTTTGCTGCATTCCAGTGAAATTTCTTTGGCTCCTGCATGAACCTGGAAAGATAGTTGATAGCATAGCGGAGATCTAGTCTCGAAATATGTCAAATAGATGAGCCCTCCAAAAACTTTCTGTAGAGAGTACCATCTACTTGAGGTGAGTCATGGAATCTTTAAAGTTGCAAGACTTTTCCATGGGAGTGGATATAGGTTTACAAAGTGAGACATTCTATACATATCCAGGGAGTGTCTTGGCGTACTTTGTGCAGGGAGAAAAAAATGTGATGCCCCTTTTGCCATATCTCCAAGCCAAGATAGAAATGTAGTAGCCCCAAATTTTTCATGTTGAATGTTCTTTTGAGATCATTCTTTACAATATCAACGTGATCTTCGGTAACCGGTGATCACAAGATCATCTACATATACAACTTAATGACAATTTTTTTGCATACCTTCTTTATATACAAATTTGAATTTGAGGGCTAGACTGAACCCATGCTATAAATGTGATCATTGATCTTGATATACAATGCCCTGAGAGCTTGTTTCGATCGTAAAGTGATTTGATGAGACAACATACCTTCTTAGGTTGCTCTTCATCAACAAATCCTTCAGGTTGGGTCATGTATACTTCTTCTTTCAGATCACTATTTAGGAAAGCACTCTCGATGTCCATCTACTAAATTCTCCATCCTTTCTGTGCTGCAAGTGTGCAAACTACTCTGATGGTCTTCATCTTTGCAGTGGGTGCAAAGGTTTCTTCATAGTCAATGCCTTCTTTTTGAGCATATCCTTTTGCTACAAGATGTGTTTTATGTTTGTCGATGGATCCATCTACCTTATATTTTGTCTTGAAAACCCATTTATAGCCTATGGGGTTCTTTCCTGTAGGCAGATTGACAAGTTCCCATGTCTGATTTTTCATGAGCAAGTCATATTCTGTATCCATGGTTTCCTTCCACTGAGGTTGACTAAGTGTTTCATGAAAATTATTTGGCTTGGAGCTATTCATCAGTGATCTCATGAGTGCAAAGTTTACCTCATTTCTTGTTTGACTCCTTGTTTTGACTCTAGATGATGTATCTGGGAGTTGTTGCAAATGTAAGCTTTGATAGCGCTTTGTACCCACTTTGGATGAGAACTTGGCTACTTTTGAGAAGAACTATGTCATTGTCGTGTGGATTGATGTGGAGTCAAATTCTCCAATTCTCCAAGGTCAACAAATAGTTGTCCTAGCAACATTTCTTTTCTCTGAGTAGTCTCCTCTAGCTCATCATCTGATTTAGAGACTAATCGGTGAGATGTGGTTGGAAGTGAATATTTTGTTGATACTTTGTTGAGTCAAAGGATGACTCATCACAAACCACATTTTGACTCTTGTATATTTTCTTTATCTCAGGATCCATGAGACGATACACCTTCGAGGTAGTACTGTAGCCAAGAAGGATACACATAAGTGATTTTTGCTCTACCTTTTTTTTTCTCTTCTAAGCTGGGACATGCATGTATGTTGTGCAACCAAATACTCACAAATGAGAAATTGATGGCTTTCTACCACTCCATACCTCTTCTAGCATTTTGTTTTGTAGAATCTTTGTTGGTGCCCTTTTGAGAAAATATACAGTCATTTGTACTACTTCAGCCCAATAGTGTTCTCCTAGATTTGCAGTTGATAGAATGCACTGAGCCATCTCCATCATTGTGCAATTACGATGCTCAACAATGCCATTTTCCTGGGGTGTGTAGGGGCGATCACGGTGTTGTTTAATGCCGTGATGGTTCAGGAAGGCCAAGAACTTCATTGATGTGAATTCCCCCCCTCGATCTGAGTGAAGTAGAAGAAGTGGTTGTCCGGACTCTTTGACAACACGATGATAGAAATTCTGTAAGTGTTGAAGAGCCTCACTTTTATTCTTTAGGAAATATACCCACATCTTGCAAGAGTGGTCATCCAAAAATAGTTGAAAGTACTCGTATCTTGAAAATGAAGCGAGTAATGGGCTATTCAGATCGGTATGAACTACCTCCAGACACTTCTTGGCATGAAAGGTGCTCACTTGAAACAGATCTACGTGTTGTTTTCTTGTAAGATAGCTAAGGAAAATAGGCAAGGAACTCATATAGGAGAGAAGAATGAGGAGTGAAGTACTCTACACACACTTGCAAAATTTATATCATCGTGTTGTCAAAGAGTCCTGATAACCACTTCTTCTACTCTTGTTTAGATCGAGGGGGAAAATTCACATCAAAGAAGTTCTTGGCCTTCTGAACTGTTATCCAAAATTCACCCTCAAGGTAATTTTGATAACATACATCAATTTCTTCATCCACGAGCAAGTAGATTGATTCAAGGCCCAAAATCATGTTTTTGGGGTCCCCTCGGCCTTTTTCTAACTCCCCATCCAAGAAGAAATCCTAACAAGTTGAAATAATGGAAAAAATGCAAAAATAAGGTTGCGGGACCGTTTTAAAGCATTTCGGTCTAAAGGGTTCGAGTCGTCCCGATTCGGGTTGTCTTGACGTTTGTCGTACCATGCTTGGGGCCGAAAAAACAAAGAAAATCGGCTCGGTCGAGACATTTTGTTACTAGGCGGTCCGTGGGACAGTTGGGACGTCGAGACACGAGGCACATGAAAAGCCGAATCGGCCGAAAGCAGGGAAAATCGTCAAGTTTTTGTTTCATGCGGTTTGGGAAAGTTGGGACAAAAGTACGCATGGGACGCGAATCAGCTGATTCACCGACAGACATTCCATTTTAGGTGTTTCGGAGATATTTGTCCCAGGTAGTCCGGGACAGTTGGGACAAAAGTACGCGAGGGTGAAAAGCCGAAAGAGCCGCAAACAGGAACAAGGAAGCCTGAATTGGCTGAAGCAGGAGATTTTCATTCGAGACAATTGGGACAAAGGTACACATAGGACACGACGGACATGAAAAGCTGAAGCGGCTGAAGGCAAAGAAGAAAAGTCAATGTTTGACCCGTGAAACTTCAAATGGCCATAACTTTTGACTCCGAGCTCCGATTTTCACAAAATTGGACTTTCTGGAATGAGCACGACGTCCTCTACACCAAAAAAATTGGATTTATTATTTTTAATGAGGGTATATTTATTTAATTAAAATAAACATATTCGGCTCCAGTTAGTTAATGCTCATTCCCGTCAAATGACAGAAAACACCTGCTAGACCCAAAATAGCTATCTGCACTCATAAGGCCATAACTTTTGTATTTATCAACGAAATCACACAAAATTTATACCATTGGAATCATGGCTCCGAGCCCTATGCATAGAAATCAATAAATTCTGGATTTCATGAGATATCGGTGGTGAGTTTTCACAAAACGTGGACGGGTTCATAACAGTGTTTTATTTGGTGGTTGGGAGTGCAATTAAGAGGCATGGTCATCATTCTTTCTCTACTTCAGAACTTGGGACAGTGTGGGGAGCCTTTTGCAAGTAATATATAATCATTTTACTCCATTTAATGCCTCTTACAATTGGTTGAAGGACAGATTTCAGGATTTTCATTTTCCCCCTCTCTCTCTTCTCATCTTTTCTATAAATTGGAGTGTTGGGATCATTGTAAAAGGAGGTAGTTTTTGTAGAAAAGCTCTGCCAAGATTGCTTTGTGAAGCTGATGTGTTACAGGCCCTTGTTTTGGACTCCTTGCATGGTGATCCAGGCCCTTATCTTGTAATAGATTGAACTGTGCATATCATGAAGCAATAAAATATAAGTTTGTGGATATATCTTCCCCTGCTGTGTTTTCTTGCATTCTTCTTGCCCCTTCAACCTTGATTACAAGAATATTGTGTCTATTATTATGTTCATGCAGGGATCCATTATCATTGTGTATGTTTGAAATATTTTTGTGAATGCGTTTTGCTAGATTATGGAGAACTGTCATCACCTCTTCTAGTGTGCACTTTGCTTCTGTATTTCACGCATTTGAAGACTACTCTCACACCCTCCTTTTCTGGTGTATCACCGCTTTAGTGTAGGCTTTCATTTCATGCATTCTCTCTCCCTGGTCTCTTGGAAATTTAGATTAGAATAGTTAGTTTCCCCTGCATTAGAGTAGATTGTGGCAGGTAGTTTAGGAGCAAGAACTAGCTTTCTCTAGAGGTCTATCTCAAGTAGCAAGTCCCACAACTTGGAGATAGTACCCATGTTATCCAATCACACCGTGAGTTCAAATATATGTGCTTGTATAAACCATAGAAGGGTGCTGTGATTTGGTGATAACGTAACCATCACAAAGATTAAGCAAAGACTGATTGCTCCATACACGCCCAAAAAATGGCATTATATATATATATATATATATATATATATATATTAAATATGACCTTCAGGCTTCACAATGCCAAATTGTTCTCTTCTCAAGCCACTCTCACTCCTCACGTAGGATTCAACTTAATGCTTCCACGCAGTCAAGGTTTATTCTACCATTTATTCTACGTTGCAGATGCTTTGTTGCTATTCTTCATTTTTCACGCAACAGTGAGACACATGGATGTGAATTTGCACAATCTCCCACGTAGCAGGTTGTAGAAGACTTCCACGCAGATTTTGGGTAAGTGCGGAAGTTGATGGACAAATATAGGGTCATCCGTGGACATCATATTGCAAATAACAACATAATATCAACTTGTAGGGATTATTAGCAATACATACACTCAAAATTAGACAAAATTATATTAATATGAATCATAGCATCCGGAATCTAGTTTCTAAAATACTAATTTTTGTAAAAAATGGACAATATTAGCTATATTAAACACTCAAAATTCAATGACTTGGTATTTTTTTTTTTTTTTTAAAACGCCGATAAGATTATAGTCCGTTTGCCCACAATTTGGATGACCAAAAATTGATATATATTTTTTTCCTTTGGTGAGAAGTTATATGCCACTATATATCTTGGGATGGATTTTATTTTGTATTTTTTTGAGTAATATTTTATTTTTTATGATTTTTTCCGTGAAAGTGGTATGAAAACATAAAGAAAACAGAGCACTTTCCGTTTGCCCGCCATAACTTCATCAAAAAATATTGAAATCAAATAATTTTTTTTTTTTTTTTTTTTTAACATGTATATAATTTGACCATGGTTGGGATGGTATAAGTTTTATCACATTCGATAAGTGAAACAAATTTTGCAGTCTTAAATGTAGACATAAACATTCACAGAAAAAGTGTCTTAAAGACCTACTATTAGTAAAAATTATAAAATGATATTTATCCTCTTCTATTCACTTTAAAATCAGTATTTCTACAAAGATAATAGTCTCCCCTACGCAATGGTACCATTTTTATGACATAGTTTTTACTTTTTGGCATGGTTCAAGTCCGCAAAAGACTAAATTTGATGTTTTGTCGTTTTTAATGTAAAATTCAGGATTTTATGTCCACTTAATTGTCCCCCAACTTGGTGCACTTACCCTTTTATTTAACGTGGTTTTGCTAATACTCCTCCATGCAGCAGATGTCTTCACCAAATGAAAAATATAAGCCACGTTTTTGCTAATACTCCTCCATGCATCTCCCCGTCCACGCACTGGTTGAAGGACTCTCCACTCATGTCATGTCCACGCTGGTTTCTAGGGCAGCAGAGCATGATCAATATCAAATTCCCATGCACAATCCAGCTACTACAGGCCACTCCAATTTATTAATTCCTCTCGCACAAAGGTGGATACCTCCACTTTTTAGTGCGAGAAAACAAGAAAAAAATACGCAGTATAAGCATCACCTTCTTTTAAAAATGTCCACGTGTAAAACAAAATGTTTTATCATCTTTTGCAACAGTTTAAACAAAAAAAAATTCTTCTCCACGCACAGCTCTCCAACTTGTTGATGGAATAGTCCTTCCTCCACATGAGCCTCTTGTAGATTGAAGACTTCTTCCATGCACAGCAGAGATCAAGAAAGCTCTGATACCAAAATGTAGGAGGTAGATAGGAGAGAAGAATGTGGAGTGAAGTACTCTACACACACTTATTTTATTATGAAGAAGTGCATACAATATATAGGAGAAATAATCAACTACATTCCCTAAATTGAAGCGGAAGATTTGGATGAAGGAGAGAGAATAATGGAATACACCAAGCGGGAGAAAATAAAGGGATAACATTGAACAAACTCTTCTAAAAATATAAACTATTCGATGTATGCTAACAATGCATAGTAAATGTAACTATATCATCCATAGAATCAAGTGGATGATCTTATGTGGCAAAAGGAGGTTGATATATACACACATCATACAGCTCTAAAAACCTTTTAGATTTATAATTATTTTTAAGGAAATGAACCATTGAATATAACAAGCATATAGTTATCATTGATAAAAATTTAGATATCTTAAGATGAGAGTTAAATTCAATTTCATTAGCATTAATAAGATCTTATATGACATGGTTAATCTTGATGCATTTACCGGTAAAATCTCCAATACGTCTATAAATGTAACAATAGGCATTAGAATAAATCATTGTAAAGTGAGGTTTGTATGTATGAATCTCAAGAATATCAGGAACAATACAAGGATAGAATCTTGAAACTATTTAATATCACTTCTGATGAGGAGGGAAACAATGTGAATTTCCTCTATGGATCATCTTGAAATTGAAGCCTTAAAGGTTAAGACACAAGATTAATAATAAATTTAGAATTAGTCTTGTTATCATTAGAATTTCCTGTGAATTTAGATGTATATATATTAGGAGTAGTAAATGAAGACTTAAGCTTATGTAAGGATCTTGGTGTATCATTATTTAAAAGTGTAACATAGCTATTCAAAATATGAAAAAAATTCAAACATGACTGATTCTTGTAAAGGATATATAATAATTTGAGTAAACAACTATTAAAAATCATTGTCTAAAAATAAATTATTTGTCTTAGTAAGCATGGTATAATAGATTAAAAACAATAACTTATTGATTTATTAGAGCCTTATTTTATCTTATGCATTTCAGAATATGAAATCTTATCATCAACGTTGATACAAAAATTGTACAAGAGATTGATTATTTACAACAAGTAAAATCCCTAATGAAATGTATAAGTAGATCATAAAACAAATGTAAATCATATTCTTTGATGATTCTATGAAAATAAAAAATAATTTATAATTTTAATCATAGTCTAGGTACATAACATGAAAGGAGTGAAGGTTTTTTTCATGATTAATCTATCCCTCATAAATTGGAAACTTAGGATACATAAAGCCTAGGGGAAAAGGATAAAAAATATACTTCATGTGCAATTAGATTATGATTAAATTTTGTAAAATAAATAAAATTAGAATGATTAGATGTACCTTAGTATAATTGAAAATCTTTATTTTGTATGTCATGAACATGATGCTCAAGTGATTTTGAAGTAGAAGCTTGGTGGGAAGACTTTTGGGCATGCAAAATAGATGTATGAATATTAATAGACATAAGAATTAACATTATAACATTTTAAAGAGGGATAATGGATACCCCCATTGATATAAGAAAAATAGATGTGGCAAGAGTGTATGTAGTAAGAGGAGAAGAAACAATATTATAGCCAAGAATATTAGATACAATAATGTTACATAAAAATAAGTTCTTCTTTTCATCCCTAGTTATATAAATAAGTGAATTAAATGTGTTGATTTGATAAAATTTAAATATAATATAAGGACACTATTGATTAGATAGATGTAATAGTATTTAATAAATATCTAGTTAAAGTACCACAAGTAAGAGTGAAAAATAGGAGATATAGATGAATCAGCTTATAGTTATAAGTATGGAATGATTCTGACCAATGAAGATGTTGGGAGGTAGATTATGAACTATGTAAGCTCAGTATTAGATTATGGAACGTGAAAATATCAGGGAAATGAGTGTGTAGAATGGGATAGAGTTATTTGGGCATTATCATTTGTTCTGGGAACTGGTGTCTATGTAATAAGCTTTGAATCTAGTTATTTATATGTCACTTATTTTTGTATTTAGTTCAAAGTATGTCATGTCGGTTTCACTACAATTTTTATTACTCACACTGTTCCAAAAAAAAACCCTAACTACATGCATAATACTCAAGCATACATTAGATGAATAAAAATATACATATGATTGGGTTAGACTAACCTTAGAGATCACCCCAATGTGATTATCAAAGAGCACTACAATACATTTTAGAATAAGTTTATTTATTGTGTGTGTGTGTGTGTGTGTGTGTGTGTGTGTGTGTGTGTGTGTGTGTGTGTGTGTGTGTGTGTGTGTGTGTGTGTGTGTGTGTGTGTGTGTGTGTGTGTGTGTGTGTGTGTGTGTGTGTGTGTTTTTCTATGATTCAAATAGTTTACCTTGAGCTAGGATGCCATAGTTCTAGTCACACAAAGAATATCAAGCTAAAAATTATTTGATACAATGCAAAATGTGTAGTATGCAATTTAGACTAAAACCTCCTATGTAGTGAAGTATGCTTACCCAAAAGGTAGTCCTTGATGTAGTAGATTAAAATTATTAGCTCCGTGTAATAGTATTTTCCTCTTGAAATGATTTTCCCTAATGAGGTTAAATAATACACACACACACATATATATATATATATATATATATATATATACATTTGCTTAAGTTTCATCATTAACAATTTAAATGATTACTAAGGGTGATAAACAAAGATAATAAAGAAGTAGCATATGAAAAATAAAAAAATAGAGTTAGACAAACTACCCGGAGGGGACACTAGTTCCCGAGTGCTGAGTGTCCATAATGGGCGGTTCTCAGTATAGGTTACTAGAAAGATAAAACATTCCCTAAGTTAGTTCGTGGTGACATGTCAATAAATTTACTTCCTATTAATAACTAATTGCAATATGAAAATGACTGTAAATGCAAAAACTAGAGAATAATGTAACTATTAAAACCCGACATGTAACTAGTTTTTGCTACTGTGTCATGAGTCCCAATGTGGGAGATTCCTTCCCACCGGTCTTGTCTATATTAGGCGGTTTGTATAGGCTAATTTTTATGGCCATGTTTTTTTCTTACCTTGTTTTGTAAATTATTTCTTATCTAGTGCGGATGGCTATGATTCTATAATTATTTCTCATTTGGGGTGCATGCGATGAACAAAATCAAGTACGTATAAAATGAGAAAGGATGAAACTGATATGCATATCTTATATATGGATTCGTACTATCATTCCCAGTAAGAATAAACATATATGTGTATGAAAATTTATAAAGAATATTATTATCCGTAGTAACATGATAAACAAAGGTGCAACATATAGTAGTATAAGGAAGCAAGAGTACATCTAATCAAGATCTAAGAAAACATGTTTTTGGATTTTTAATTGCAAATATGTGAAAGAGAATAGCTAGAAGGAAGGAATAAGGATTCCTTGGTGTGCGTATGAAAATGAGTTCCATATAAGAATTCCATCAACAGCTTAAGTATGAACCAAGAACAAGAGTGTGTCATCGAGTAGTGTAGGGGAATTAGGATGTTCCCAATTGTTAATGCCAAAAATATCTATGCAACAATATTACACTATGTATATTCCATCTATATATGGGGACACCCTTCTCTATAGATAGGTGATTGAGCTGCCCTATCTTTTCTTTATGTGATGTGGGGCACTTTGGATTGATCAATAGATTGATTTACCATATGCAAGGGCTCATGATATGTTAAAGAAGATGAACATATGTGAACATGAGACAAGGACTTAGAGTTGTGTGAAAGTACATTTATCATATGATGCGGAGTAGGATTTTTTCATGCATGTGGAGAAAGTAGAATAGGTAAAACATTGGTAAACATAGGTACTACAAGAGAATAATTTCAACATGGTGAGGGGAAAACCTTATGGAGTTCAAGATCCCAAATGAATGAGTAGGAAGTTTATAAACAATAATAATTTACCCAAAGATGAGAAAATAGAATAGGTGTAACACTTTGGGTGTGTTGGAAATAATGGAAAAAGTAAGTGCAAACATAAGGATGAATATATGATTCAAAATATGTGTATCATATGCAATGCTATGAGGCTCTACAAGTATCAATGTAAAGCAATGGAGGGAGAGACAAAAAAACAATTAGAAGTAATATATCAAATTTGGGAAGACCATAATCAATAAATTAATATGAATTAACCCCTATGACCATACAAAAAAATATGAAAAGAGAGGAATTCAATTCCACCATAGATGTAACAAGATAAGGTGTAGCCATAGTAAATGAATCATGCATAGAATCTCAAAGAGTGAAATCACTAGGAATTATTGTCAAAATATCATACAGCTTCTCTAACTTGTGATTAGAAACGTGCAGAGAGACATGTAACAATGGAATACTAAACTATAATTAATATAATTGCATCTAGAGTGAGATGTAGTGGAAGGACTATCATTGGTTATAGTAGAAAATTAATCATTTAAATAAGTAGCAGTAGTGTGCATCCAAAGAGGAGAAGTATGTGCAATGTACGTAATGTCATCAACATCATGTATTAGGGGAATATCATAAGGAGTAAGAACATGAGGTGTGGAGTCTATTTTAGAAGTATGTATAGAAGAAGTTGTAGAAAGCACATGGGTAGAAAGAATTGTATGCATAGTATATAACCAAGGATGACATAGAAGAACTATTTAATAGACATCATGAGGCATATCATGACATATAACATCAAGAATGCAATATACCATAGTTAGGGGAAGAGAGATTGTGGATGATACATGCTTAGGTGTATCAAAGCCATGTATTCAAAGATTAGATAGATTGAGATGAGTAGAAAAAATTCGTATTTGATGGAGAAAGGACATATTGCATATATTAAGACAAGATCCACGAGAACCCGGACATGCTAAAGAGGAGATTATGAATTTGAACTTGGATATCGAATGGGCAATCATTGGAATAAAATATATAAGATGCCATGAAAGATCTTATAATGGGCATGTAAGGGATGATTTCTCGAAAAGATTAAATAAAATATAAATCTAATGTAAGGAAACTACTGATCACATAGATATAATAGTATCCAAGCGGGATTTAGCTAAAGAAGAACAATTAACAAGTGAAAGATAGGAAATAAATATGAATCAACTTGCAATTATAGTTTTGGTATGATTTTTAATTGATGAACAGGATGGGGAGGCATATTCTAGACTCGTAAGCATTGTATCTGATTTTCGAATGTGATGATCTCGTGGATAGGAGTTCCTACAATGGGATAGATCCTCTTGGGCATTAGCGTCATTCTAGGAATTGGTGTGTATGAAGTAGCTTTAGATATAGTTCTTTCTATGCAACTTCTTCTTTCCTTTAGTTCATTATATTTCTGTCAAGTTAACTCCATTTATGGTTAGTCACATATGTACGTATAAAATAAACCCTAAGCTATAAACACAATACTTTGAAGCACACATTATATGAAAAAAAATATGCATATGCTTGAGTTTGACTAACCTAGGAGGTCACTGCAATGTGATTATTGTCAAGAGTTGCACTACATTTCATATATAATGTAGTTATAGTGTGTGTTCGATTAGAAAATGTCCTGTGACCTAGGATTCCCTAGTATCAATCACATAAAGAGTATCAAGGAGTTCAAAATAAATCCTTATATGCATGTAGTATACGGTCTGAAAATGTACTCCTTGTTGTAGTAAATAGAAAAAATATATCATTGTAATAGTATTGGCTTCTTCGAATGCTTTCCCTCTAATGAGGTTAAATAATATATATATACATACATTCACTTAATTTTCTTCATTGACAAGTGAAAGGCTGAATAGGGTTGATAATAACAGATAATAAAGAACTAACATCTCAAATATTAGAAAAAGAGAGAATGAGGAGATAAGTGACATGAGGGGAAAGTAGCACTCAAACTCTCTTATCTCTAATGGGAGGTTCTTTACATGATGCCAAAAAGATAAAGTAGTGGAATCAAAGCTGAAAATGATGTCATCTAGCATGTAAAACCATATGTTACAAGTAAGAAATAGCAAGCTATAAAGGGGTCAAAGCATACAAGTGTGTCCCACTTTGTGGCCATAAATATTTTAAAATATGACTAGTAAATAAATAGTTAAAAAATACTATAAAAATTTAAAAAATCAGGTAAATTCTGGATGCCCTACACCTTGGTATTTATAGCCTCTTAAAAATGTATGTTTGGTCATTTTATATGTGTTTGGTCATGTTTTGGTTGTCAGACATAGTTTGCTGAAAGTACAAAAACTACAAAAAAGTGGGACACAGTTATATGCTTTGACCCAAAGATGGAAATGATAAAATCAATTTCAAAGAAAAGTAGATGGTTGTTCATGATTAATTTTCTTGCTTAGGAATCATGCATGTAAATGAAGTATTAAGAGGACATAAGTACATACAAATTGTTTGATTTAGTAAATATATGTGCTAAGTATTTTTTAATAAAATTATGTATATTATAATTGATCTTATTCAGTGAGGGTTTTAGTTTTAGGGTTGGATTCATTATGAGAAACACTCCCTTAAGAAATATTTAAGATAAATTCATAATAGTATTGATAAGGAGAAATGATGAAGGGTCCTCAACATATACATTAAGGTAGGAATTTGCAATATTTTTTATGTCAATAGGGACCAAAGAATTATTGCAAACATTTCACTCATTATCATTATAATTTTCAATAAAATGAGTCACATAAGAAAAGTACTATGTTCAATAGAAGAATATACCCCATGTACGTATCATCTCATCCATATTAAACAAAAATTATGAGGGTTATCAACAATTTCCTTTTTTTTATGTTATATAAGCTAGAGATATGGGGTAGGGATAATTAGTATACGTATAAAAGAAAAGAATGAAATGAGTAGAACAATCAATGAAAAAAATTGAACCCTATGTCTAATGAATTTATCATGGACCTAGAATGAAAATTGAGCGCATAAGATATGTAGCATTTACACTAGGTTAAGAATTTGATCAATAAGTGGGATAACCAAATGATTTAATTAGAAAATATAATAAGAGGTGTAGTATGCTTATTTCCTTCAGCTTAAGGGTTAATATTAGGATATAAATTTAGGTTAATTATATAAAAATCAATATACATATCAAAATATACCTATTTATAAATGTGTAAGATAAAATGACCAAAACAAATGCTAAGTGAAACAAGGCACATGAAGGGACTTGTACTTAAATATTCTATTAGTCTAGAAGTAGATCTAGAACTGTAAAAAATGTATAAAGACTAGAATCAATATTCAAGTGCTTCATTTTTAATTTTGGAAACACACAATTGGCAAGTATGGGACCATCATATATACATGGAATTGTTTGGTGGTTTTGTATGGTGAGATATGTTTTGTATTCCAATGTGATCCTATAAAATGTGACTAACTATGAAGCTCTTGGTGTCACACATGTTTGAAACTCACTATATGACTTGACATAGATATAAAACTAACCATAAGTAGGAGACCCAAAAAAATCTTAATTGTTGGTTTTGAGTGTAGTTTGTAAACTACATACATTGGCAATAATCTAAAGAGTCCTCAAATGACACATTTTTCCCCATTTAACATGCAATATCTATATTGATGCAATTATCTTCTATAACTATAGTACTTGCTATTGTAAACAATGTTTTGGCATGCTTTGTGTTTTAATTCACTTGGATGGTATTTAGATTGGGAATCATGACACTCACACTTTTTTTGGAGTTTCTTATATTTATATAGGGGTTACTTGTAATTTGTGCTATTGATTTTGGGTAATATAGGATATATTTGAGTTTTTTGGTATGATATTTTTTTGATGAGTTTTTGTATAGGCCATTTGAGTAAAAGAATTCATTTTAATTTCTTATATAGGGATTTGTATATATAATTTTGCATTAAGGCTAACCGATGGGGAAAACACTTATTAATGACAAGATATCAAAATCGAAAAAATGGCCATTGGGTGGCTAAGGATGAAATTTCTAGTTTTGAAAAAACTAGTGGATGCTTGGCACTTGTTTTGAAATCCCAAATGGAAAGGGAGAGAGGTGCTAGAACATTCTAGGCATGACACTTGAAGGTGCTAGACTATCTTTGAATGATGTAAGGTATTTTTGAGTGACTCGAGTGTTGCATGTGAGGAGAGAAGATCATGTAATCGGGATGAGGATGATAAATTTATCTCGTAACATGCACACAATTCATAATTGAGGGGTTAGTCTAATACTAACATTTTCAAGTGATAAATTATCAAATTTAGATGTCTATAATTATATCGGGAATATTATTTTTGCACATATGTGAAGTGACCTTTCATATTGATGAGGAAACTTGTTTTACGTTATATTTCTAGTGTTTTCATTTGTTTAAGTGACTCGATACTACAATGTAGAAAGTAGATTGTTTTAGCTTCAAATGTCTCTAGATTTATTTCTACTTCGTTATTATAATAATCTTATTTATAAGAAATATTTGACTTTTAATTTACTCTATTATTTACAAAGTTTCGAGTTAAATTCACTATATCTCTGTATGAGTTTAGTAGTGCTTATTATGCAAGAACATTTTGTATTCAAGTACCCTATCTAATATGAAATTCATTAAAGACAATATTGTTTTTAGATATTATAATAGATCATCTAAGAGTTTCATTCGATGTCAGACTAGATATGTTTTTCTTTGTTTATCTCTCGAGACACTTCAACTTAGACAGAGATAATTCAAATTGAAGTCTTCACATACAAATAATTCCATTAATATCACTAGTTCCCACTTCTAAAGACAGACTTTTTGAACATCAAGAAACTATATGTGTAGACAACATTATCCAATTTGATTCCTAAGAAACTACATACCCTAACAACAACATTTACATCTATAAGACATTATACATTCTTCTTATATTTAAGAACTATGACGGCTACCCAACATTAGAATCACGATTTCTCATTGATTTTTTCTTGGGTCATTCTTTTAATTCTCTTTTTATATCTTTTAAGATGTGTTTGGCACTAAGTATACGTATTAGATTTATGAAATATCTTCTTCAATCCCATTAACAATTCTAGATTTCATAACCAAATCAATATCTTAATAGTTATTTCACATTCGTTCGAATTGAGTGGTCAAAAAAGTTGCTAATTATAAATTTCCTAAAATATTTGTATGTTGACTTAAAATATATTTGCACGAAAGAGTGAGTTAGTTAAACATTTTAAACATCTTTAGTTCTCATATAATGGTCGATTGATGAGGCATTGAAGCCACTCATTCTCCCAATGGGGCAGCAATTTACATCAGCGTGGAACGATCATTCTACGACGATTTTTTGTTTGGTTACAATTTTCGTGTGAACTCCCCATAAATATCCACAAACAACTTGCATGTGTGGGAAAAAAACGGAAACAACATAGGCATAAATAATCACGAGACCCTTACCAACCAAATTGGCATATACTTCAGGTGGGTCATATAAAAATTATTGTAAATAATCACATCATTAGAATTGGAATGCGAAGGCAAAGAAAGAGCATTAATATAATGCAAATTAGTCTGCCTGTAAGAGTTGCTGTGTAGAAAAATTCACGATACCATCAGAGGGAGAAGAAATGTGATATGGAGACAAAAGAGTGTTCCATTTCTTCAGCTCTCTGTTTCTATTTAATGGAGTCGGCCAACATAGTCAAAGTTATTATTCAATAAAAATTAACGATGACAAGAGAATTATATGGAGACATAGGAAGCTCCATTTCTACTATTGCCGTCTTGTACTTAAATATGGAGTAAATTATAATAGTCAAATATTTTATAAAAGTCAGGCTCCCATTTATCTTCATCACCGTCTCCTCAAATATTTATTTAATCAGAAAATGACATTGAATTTTGTTCAAGTCGTTTTGAAAATTACATATTCGTGTCGTCTTAAAATGATTTAAACGTGAATGAAAATTTACCATATGTCATATGTTTATTGAGTTGCAGTTTTATTTTTATGGACGAAATGAATAGTGTAGTAGGCGTGATTGGAATTTCTTCTCCGTTTTTGATAAATTCCAGTTAATTGGTCGTTCAATGAGGTGTAGACTATCTTAAAGTTTTATAAAAATTCTCCTTACTATTTGACAGATTATCTCTTATTTTAATGTATTTGGTGCATAAACGGTGGGTTCATTGCTCTAGACGAGCTTCGGATGAAATATTCCACAGTTCTGCGAAGTCTTCAAATTCCTTGGTTTAATATTAGACATATGGCGAAGAGAAAAAGCTCTTTTGTGAGCGTTAACGTTTCTCCTTCCACTATACAATTGGCCATCACGTTGAAACAATGAATCCACCTCATTTAAGCATGTAATCCATAATAAAGAGAAATTGTATATGTAGTGCCCACTTACCTTCTACACCTTTCTGATTATTGATTTCGACACTATCGACTATGCTTACGGATATATCGTAGCTTTTTGATTTAACAGATACTAGATGTTAGAGATACTGTAATATTATTGATTTTGACCCATATATGGTGCATGTGGATTATTAGAGAAATTTTTATATTGATGTTGATATACTCTTGACATGGATATATATATATATATACATACTTTTGACATGTGATATATTCTCATATTGAATAGACCTTTGATAATTGGAGTAATGTTGTGATCATTTTGACATGAATTAAGCATTGATAGAAATGTTGCTAGAAATTATAAATGATATCATAATTGTCTAGATGATATTTGATTCATATATAGATGATTGTAGATTTATATTACATATTTTATCATAGATGTTTTTAATGTGGCCACGAAGCCGAAAGAGGTATTTATGTGTTTTGTAAGTAAAATTATTCACAACAAACATCCGGGGATCGAGACCAACCACATTGGAATTCTAAATGAATACAACAAGGGTCATCATGGCAACATGTATTTGTGTGAGTGTGTTTGAATTTGGTTAGGGGGAAATTGTGACCAAGGGTTCATGTAGTCTTTTATTTTAGTTTCCTTTGTTGATGTTAGTATGCTTTTCTTTTGTGATGTAATTTACTTGTTTTAATTAACTAGATTTTGATGTATGTATTTTACTCTTTATTATTAATGGGTTGTAGTGTCTTATTAAAGTTAATAAATCTTTTCCTAAACTAATTAAAGATGTGACCAAAGGAATGCATTTATAGAGTAGATTTCTCTTGGATTTTGGGTTGAAGTGAGTGCTAAGGAATCTTGAGTGTTGTACACTCTACCTTGTTCATGGAAATTCGAATTTGGACTTAGTAGCAAAATTTCAAGCTCAGTGGGACAAGTTAAACTTATTCCACACCTCTTAAATTGCTATGCCAACCCTACCAATGGGTTGGGAGTCAAAATTAGACCCCTCTAGGTCTTTTTTTGAAAGATAAAAAGGTAAAATATTTATTGCGCTTCCTTTATTGTAATTAATATTGTCCTTGGGGGTGTGGGCTTAGATTGTGTGAGTAAGTAAAATGTCATTTCTTCAACTAGTTATTAACTATGCTTTGGAATATGAGGTTGACTAAGGTGATGTGGAGTGGAGAAGAAATGAGGTGGCATCTTACTTAGAGTCACATCATCCTCATCTCTCCCTTTTCTATTTATTCTAATTCTTTTACTTGTTTGGGGTTACTTCATTATTTTTGCTCTTGCATTTTTCAAGAGTTAAAGGATTGTTGGGAGTGCTTGTGGATTTTTGAAGCTTGTGAATGATTTCTTGGTTTTGAGGAGATTGAAGTTTTACTCTTAGAACAAGCTCTAATATGGAAAGTTATGAGCTTTACCTTGCTTATGTTATGCTTTATTTTGTGTTTATGTGCTTGTGTTGAGTATTGTTTTCTTTGGAATGCTTGTTGGGTGTGGGTAGATTGCTTAAGTTTGGAGTAGGAAGAGAATATGGGGAGATTTCATGTAGAGAGGTATAAGAGTTTACCCTTTCCTCGGAGGGAGTTTGGGTTGGATGCCTCACCTTGTACAAGGAATACTTGTATTTCTTTCTTGTTTCCTTTATGAAGGAGGCATAAGAGATTGGGGAGGCATAACAGATGTGGGAGGTATAAGGGGTACTTAAGGGAGGCATAAAAGTATGTAGGGGATTTGAGATATGCATTGATGCTCTAAGGTGGACATTCATTCCCATTGGGAGACATAAGTGGCCTCCCATAGGTCTTGCTCCATTTGGCTTTTATTCTAAGCCTTTTTTTTTTGTTCTTCTTCTTTCTTGTGTTGTTGAGTTGAATGTGGTTGAAATGGTTGTGAAATATTTGTTAGTGTTGTGGAAGCTTGTCAGTAACCATGTGTTGGAATTATCTCCCATCAGTAATGTGGTTAGGACTCGGGGCCAATGGAGGGGATGGCTTCTCCTCCGCTATGGATATTTTTGTTGGGTGGAGAGTGTTGCCTCTCAGCCCATTTTGTTGTGAATCAATAAAATCATGAAGGAGCTCTCTTATTGGTATTATGAAGCTTGGACCTTTTGGCGAGTCCTTAAGAAAATCCTTCTTGTAATAAAACTTCCTTAGTGTTTTTCCCACTTAGAGTGGACGAACTTGTAATATTACATTCCATTTTAGCTCATATTCTTGTATGATTTTTCCACTTCAAGTTGAGGTAATTGTGTTGATCTTGTGAAGGAATGTAGTGTAGGAAAAGAAAGTTGCATTGAAACAATTGGTATTAAAGTTGTATTGTATGTTTAAAGAAACAAAAAAAAAAAAAAAATTGTGTTGTAAAGTTAGATTTATGAAATGGAAAAGAAAATTCATTACATTTGTTTGAAAGTTGCAGTGTAGGAGAGGAAAGTTGTCTTCATTGTTGTATTTGTATTATTAGAGAGGAGAAGGAAGAAATATTAAAGTTCATACAATACTCAAAGGCATGTAGTGAAGTAAGTTGTATTGATTCATTTTCATGTAATTGAGGAAATATATTTTAAAACCTTATTTCTAATAGATGGAAATTGCTTACGTTTTAATTAGTCTTTGAATAGGCCAATGACGTAATCTAAGTCCTAACTTTAGTATGTGATCCTCATTTAAAAGTTATTTTAAATCTACTACATCTAGTTAGGGGAGATGAAATGAAATTCTCCTTTCCTCTTATACAATGTTCACTAAATGGACTAGAAGAGATAGTATTAATGCAAGCTTGTAACTTGCCCATACTACTAGCTACATTTCACCTTTATGTTGATGACAATGCTAATTTCCTAAACCTTATTAATAATAAAACATTGCTAATATTGAAATTTTAACAAATAAGATAATATAATAATACTAATATACTATTAATATTAGCATATTCAATATAAAAAAATACTCTATTGTAAGCCATAGTCAAAAGAAATAATATCAATATTACAATATGATATGACATATATATATATATATATAAAACAAGATTTTATTAACTTTGAAATTTTTTAAAAAAAAAAGGTTGGTTATGGTTAGCCACGACCTATTCATTAGGGCCTCGATTTTAAAGTGGGGTGGGTGGGGTCGACTACCCCACCCCCATTCTTTTAATTTAATAAACTCCAAACTATGGGTTATAACCCACCTAAATCTAAACCCCCCCTACACCACTAATTACCATATAAAGATTATCTATGGGCATATTACCCACTGCACACTATATTTTTGCTATCATGGTCTATATTTTTGAGTTAGTCGTGGCCTCTTCCCTCTATGCATGGATATATATTAGTATTTTTGAAATAAAATAAAATCAAATAAAAATATTAGTATTTTCGGGATTATTCAATAAAGAATAGTAATATATATATATATATATATATATATATATATATATATATAAAAATAGATAGCATATGTACATATACATACATACATACATATATATGTATGTATGTATGTATGTATGTAAATCACACCTCAAATTTGACTATATCCTTAAAATGGAAAATATCTATATACCCATTTGGGTAAATATAATCAAAATACAAGTGAAATAATTTAAACCAATACTTTGAAACCCTAAATGAGGGTATACACAAAATAAGAAAACAAGAAAACTTCAAAGCCTCTTCAAAACTGTAATGGTTTTCAAAGGCTTCTCATCCTCCTTCATTAACTCGTAACACAAAATAAAAACAATGAGACAAATGAAATGAGAAAGGATACTTCATAAGGATGTTTTAAGGTTGGTTACCCTTTTTCCAAATCAAGGGACCAAATTGAATCCATCCAAGTGATGAGATTCATCCCTACAAAAAGCAGTTGAGAGTGGGTGAGTGGAAATTACCCTTTTAATTTAAATGTTTTAATTTCAAAATATGGGTTGACTTTTTAAGGGGTCACTTTATGGGGTAATGAAGGGTCTATTATTCCAAACCCAACTTTTAATATGGGACCTTGCTAGTTGTTTCAACCTTATAGAAATTAAATAACCTTGGTATTTAATTTCATTGGCCACTTTTACCCTTGACACCCCATGGGGGATTATTCAACTTAGTAGGAATTAATTTATTATTTAAATAAATCCTTAGGGAGATTAAACTTGCTTAGTCAAAACAATGTACTAAAGCATACTGTAGATTTTAAATATTGTGTTATCATGGAATATTATTTTTATTTGTGTCATCACCTTAGAGACATTAATGTGGCAACTATCATTTTTGAAAACTTTTGTGGGCACGCTTTTAAAAAAATTCCTTAACTTTTCTAACTAAACCTAGGTTGTTCTTCGGTCTCGTGCAAGTGTTATTAGCGGGCGTTACAATTGGTATCGGATCCATGGATTCAAATCTTGAACCCCAGGCACATAAGAAAATGTGAGACATGAACATTGAACCTAGTACAATATTAAACCTAGCACAATACTAAACCTAGAAAACAACTTGTCGAAATTTTCTATATTTTAGTAAATATAGAAAAAACTGGAGTAAAACCTCGAATGATGAACTAACTCTCACCTTAGTCTGCGTGAAGGAGGCACATATCATATGAGGGTTCCTTTAACATAGACCTAGATATACCACCTCTAGAGCGGTGTGGCAGCAGCCATTCTACCCCAAATTGTGCAGGCACGCTTCAGGATGTCAATGTCACTATATGCGAAGGGTCCTTAAGAGGACGATCAACCATACATGATAGGGAGCCATCCGTTTAGGCTTATGCATCTCCTTGACACATCGAGGAGGATAGGGAAAATAAATCCCGTGTGGAGTCAGCCAGAGTAGAGTCACCATGAGGGGATAAGTAGACGGATTTCAGGGACACGGAGATAGGTCTCGGAGTCCTGACCTAGGGATGAGCATGCAAAGAGGACTAGGGGTCACTAGTCGATAGTTGTAAACCATATCAAGGAGATCCTGAAGCTATGACCATCTATCAAGGAGATCTAGAGATACAGGTGGATTTCAAGTAGAAGCATGGTTGGTGAGCTTGATCTGGATACTTCAAGCTCTTCCTTGTACTAGCAACATGAAGGATCATGTTGCGATCCATATTCGAGGGACGGAGCCGATGTCCGGTGGAGGACCAAGGAGAAGAAGTTCCAAATTGATTCGAAAATGGTTACCTTAGAGCTCTTTGAGGAATGCTTCAGAGCAGTACTTATCCTAGAGGTTTATTCAGCAGTGTATAGACAAGTTCCATGACCTCCATTAGGCATCTATGACTGTAGTTGAGTATGAGAGTTGATTTCTTGACCTACTCTAGTATGTTGACTATATGTAGGATGAGCAGGTATAGATTCATAGGTTCATCAGGGGCCTGAATTTGGATTTGGGTGGTGCGGTGCACATTCACTACCCACAGACCTTAGCAAAGGCCGTGGAGAAGTCCTATATTACGAGAGGAAACACGATGAAAGACACAACGAGCTAGGGATATATTTTGGAGCCTTATCTAGCATATACGGGATAGATAGCAGATCAAGAGGGTCAGTTCCTCCTCCTCGTGGTGGACAAGGTTTAGTGCGGTCATATTTCATACCCCCATAACATCCACCATAGTAGAAGACCCGCCACCATTCGGACCTACTTAGAGGTTTGACACACGAGAGAGATGGAGTATGGGGCCTCCTCGTAGGTGTCCCATTAGGACATAGGGTGCACCGAGAGAATATTCAGCAGAGCTCTCTAGTAGAGACCTCAAGCAGTCCATAGCCGGATCATCGGATCCACACTCAAACCTCGAGAGTACCGATCGAACCGCATCTCACTTGAGAGGACCGGGAAGTTGTTATGGTTGTGGAATTATTAGATATCACTGAAGATATTTCCCATATAACCCTAGCAACAAGGGTAAGATGCATATTTCGAGAGCCTACTCTTAGAGATATGGTATGGAGCCATCCTATCTATGCAATGCAAGAATTGCCACGTTGAGCACTAGAGTACTTGTGATAGAGATGAAAGGTAGTATTGGTGGTATTTCCACCTCTATATTATTTGATTTTGGTTCATCTAATTCTTTTATTGCACCATCCTTAGTAGAGCGTTACAGGTTGGTGGCAGTTAGGAAGGGTCTTAGTTAGGATGTCGAAATGGATTACGGGCCAAAATATTTGTAGACTCCTTAATAAAGGAGTGTGTAGTGGATTTGGTACCCTTCACCACTACCTCGAGATCTTTGAATCCTTTCATTAGGGTTGTATGGTGTCATCTTGGGCATGGACTAGTTGTCTACACATAGAGCTAGAGTAGATTGTTACCATAAGACTATTGGTTGTTCGAGATGATCTTTGGGTTGTGTCGGATAGCAAGAGTTAGGAGGCATGTTTCTATTCACACCATCTCTGCTATGCACTTTAAGTGGTGTGTGCGACGGGGGTTGTCGATGTATACTGTTATGGTTAGTGATAGATGTGAGGATGAGTCTAGTGGACAATCCCTTGATTACCATCCTATCTTAAGTGACTTTGTTGATTTTTTTCTAGGGGAGATATCAGGGTTACCACCCCCATATGCGATAGAATTTCACATAGATTTGGTTCTGAGAGCAGAGCCTATCTCACGAGAACCATATCAGATGACTACCCAAGAGCTCTATGAGCTCAAGTTATAGCTTGAGGGCCTTCTGGAGAAGGGCCTAATCCATCCTAGCATATTTTTGTATAGAATAATGAAGGATCTCTCGTTGTTGTGTATTGATTACCACCAGTTAAACAAAGTAACAATTAAGAATCATTACCCCTTCTGCGCATTGATGATTTATTTGATCAGATGAAGGGGCCAAATTTTCTCCAAGATATATCTTAATTTAGGTTATCATCAGGTTGAGGATCATGGAGGTAGATATTGATAAGACCGCCTTCCGTATGAGATGTGGCCACTACGAGTTCACCATAGTGCTATTTGGTTTGACAAATCCCAAAGTGTTTATGAGTTTGATGAATGGGGTATTCAGAACTTTTTGGATTTATTTGTGTTCATCTTCCTTGATGAAATTTTGATTTACTCACGTGACAAGTGAGGATCATGAGGAGAACCTTTTCCGGTGTTCTTCAAGTGTCTTCATGATCAACATCTTTATGGGAACCCGGAGAACTGTGCATTCTTTTAGATAGAGGTGCAGATTTTGGCCACATCATTTTTGGGGAAGGTATCGCAGTTGATCCTTCCAAGATTCAATCCATCATGGATTGGCTAGTACCCACTAGTGTGACTAAGGTGAAAACTTCATGGGTTTGGCATGATATTACAGGGATTTGTTCATGACTTCTCTCGATTGCTTACCCCATCACTTCCCTTCAATGGAAAGGGAAGAAGTTTGTTTTCTCGCAGATGTGCGTAGGCCTTTAGGACACTAAGGAATGCCTCACAATAGTGCCTATTCTAGTAGTGTCGATCCTTAGGGTGAGTTCTACATTTACACAAACAATTCATTTGTAGGGCTTAGAGGTGTGGTGATGTAGGAGGGTAGAGTAGTGGATTTTGAGTCTCGCAAACCTAAGGATTATGAGCTCAATTATCTAAATCATGATCTTGGTGTTGTGGCGCTTTCCATGCCTTAGTATGATGGAGACACTTCCTTCTTCACCGAGATTTACACTCAAGACCGATCACTTGATTTGGAAAAACTAGTATTATAGATAGTTTTGATTGCATACATATGGTTTTAATTAGCATACACTTTTAAAAGCATACTTTTGTGGGATTCCTTTTTGTATGTAGAAATAATATTTTCCCATATGGTTTAAGATATTAATCTATATTTTGGAGTCACATGTACATAAGATCCAAGAGAAAATTTTAACATGCTTTGATTTATCTTCTCACATTTATGGTTGATAATTTCCATTCCGACCTTGATAGAAATAAATTGATTTAGTAGAAATTTAAAATACTAATTGTGTGATGTCTTCTACAACCCCTAACCCTAACCGGGTTTCAAAGAGAGGGTAGTGTCCCGCTTTGGAGGGGTCTTTGTGGCTCGAACATGGTGAGGATGAAAGGAGATAGGGGATTGAGAAATTCTTCACCAAAGTGGTGGTGGCGATTGTGTTCGAGGGCCTCTCTTGCTACATCTAGTGGATCTCCTGCACACCAAATATTTTTTCTTTCTCCTTCCCATTCTACTTCTCATGGGTGCCTTTTTAGAGACCATTACCTGACTATTAGAGGCATTTCTTCCCCTTTGTAACGTCATTCTATCGGAGGCATGGGTGTCGACCACCGTGAATGGGTTTCATGATTCTTTTTCTACCTAGGTCCCTAGTAGAATGCTTTGTACTGATAGCCTTTTTATTGGTTGTCCTCATATTCCCATGTCTTAGGCCATCTCTTTCCCAAACGGATCATCTTCTGGATTAGATGTTTTTTTGGTAATTTTAAGGTTGTTGTGCAAGCCAAGGGTGGGTTCCGCTTTGCCTCTAGTCCTAATACTAATTTAGATGGCAGAAGGTGGGTGTTGCCATTCATAACTAGCCTCTCAAGAAGATATATTTTTGAATGTTGTTTCCATGCCCTTATTTAGGTATGTACTCAACCAAATGCTTAACATTGTTAAAAGTAAGCCTTTAATGTTTTTAAGGAGTTAGTTTTATATTCTGAAAAGTATTTCTCCATCCAAGGATTGATCTACTTTGCTTGAATCGACTATGGCTAGGGTTGTTGCTTCTCCACTTCTAGATTTCTACGAATTGGAGACCACTCATGGAAGGTAAAGTGTAAATTTACCCCTATATTAGGGTTTTTTTATTCTGGTTTTTAATGTTGTTGAAGATAAAGATGTAATATTCTCTAAGTTATGGGAGCTTCATAATCATCACTTATTGATGAAGCCTTAGTTCCCATCTTTTAATCCATTAAATCAAACATTCAATGCCAAGCCTATTTGGGTTCGATCACCATATCTTCCACTCGTACTTTTGGGGGAGGAAAGTATGATCTCAGTATTGGTGATGCTTTGGGAAAGTTTATGTCCATTGATCCTAAAACATAACTTTATACCAATACTACTTGTGCTTGCATTTTGGTAGATCCTGGATTCCTCGCATGATCTACCGCCTTCCATTGATCTTAAGGTTTTAAATAGGGTATGGACCTAACCTCTCGATTATGAAGGATTTCCCTTCGGATGGAGTAATTTTTTTCCTTATGTCACCTCGCTTCCGATTGTGAGAAAGGTTAATAGAAGGTGAATGGAAAGGTTTCTTGGTGGAATGAATCCCACACTATCATGTTGTTTGTTGGGAATGTTTCGATACCTCTTCGAAGATTCAACGGAGGGTGTTTAGGAGGATGATGTGTTTGTGAACCAACATGAGTCGAGATAATGATGTAGAGACATTTCAGCTACCAAATGAGACTCACACTTCTACTTGTCGATGGCTCGGTTTTTCTTCCCCCTTTGGAGCATGAATTTGGAAGTGGAAATTTTAAGAAAGAGCCTATTGTTGGGAAAAATAAAATCTTTGACATACGGCTTCCAATCCATCCCGATGAAAATTTGGATCATAACAGTGTGATGGTTAGATAGTTGTGCATAGAAAAAGACATTGAATACTTTTAGTGGTCCTCTTAAAATGTACTTAAGATCCCATAGTCAAGATCCTCTTAGGTAAGCCTCCCTTTGTACCTAGATAGGATTGGGTATCTGAACTTTAGAGTAAATATTGAGGTTGATTAATTCTATTTGAACAACCTTTTGTTCATTTTTCCCTCTTTTGTTTCTTTCCTAGCTCTTCTTCTAGGTGGTTTCTCTATATTGGTTTGGTGACCTAAATTCCCTTTGTTTCTCATCGTGATTTGATGCCTATGTTTTGGTTGTATTATCTTTTTGTCCTTTCAAAACCAAACTCTTTTAACCTATTAATGGTATTTGGTTTTCATTTCATCATGATATAATTTTTGCACTTGTTGTATTGGAAGAATAATAGGGATTAAGTTGGTTACTTAATTAAAAGCATTTTTTGACATTTCAAATCGATTCATTTATGTGATAATCATTTCAATGTTTGCAATTTTAACCACTATTTTATAATCTATCTTATGTATATTGGTATGATGCTGAGATTCATTTCGTGGATTTAGTCATTGATTGGACTTTTCGGGACCAAAAGGTTTTTATTAGGAGGTTTAGTCTAGAGGACATTTTTAGTGGCTAGAAGTTCCCTAATTATCCCCAAACCATAACAATATATAAGATCACTATGGTAGCTTTCAACTCCTCTTCGAACATGTTAATCAAACATTGTATGATCATGATATCGTTGGTAAAAGTTCATGGTCAAACGGTGTCAATAAAGAAGCATAAGTCTAGAGTACCCCTGAATCATCCATATAGTCTTTTTGTGTAATTTTGATTTTATCTAGGTAACAAGAGACCACGGACACAATTTTTATTATCCAATATTTGGTAAGTGTACAAAAATTTAGTTTTAATTGTAAGGTCCACTCTTGTTTGAATGGGACTCAACACCGTGGTTTATGTTATTGTGATTTTAATGTTTCCAAATTACACTATATTTTATGCAATATTATGTCATCTATTATGGTGGTGACATGTGGCAAGCATGGTTCTTTGACATGATCCATGTGGTGGGTGCTCAAGCCACCACATGGCTCTGCCACCATTTTCAACCAACGCGTCATTCAATTGCTCAAGATGAAAACAAAATCAACAAACAACCTTACAAGCTTAATGAATTGTTCCTACCAACTCACCATTGTAGAACCAACATGACCAGAAATTTTTTCAACAAACCACAATCCTAACAAGGCATTTCCAACATAGCCACTTCAACAACTCAACAAAAGATCATTCTCATATGCGGGGGATGGGGATATGCCCCAAAAATGCAAAACAAACTCGATGTGGTCGTAGTCATGGTAATAACCTCTAAAATTTAGTATATTTTAAGTCTATATTTGTTCCCATCCCGCACGATGTGATATTAACCCCCATCCTCTTTCCAAAATAAGGCTTTTGAGGTTCGAACTAGTGATGAACTAGTAAAATATTATCCCCAAGAAAATCTAAGTACAATTTAAAATTATTTATGATGTGGATTTTTTCTATTTAAACACGTTATTTTGTCCGATTATGTAATGGTGTGTAAGGGGAAGATTGATGGTTTTTCCATTTTTGGCCCACATAGAGGTATTTTTAGGAATTTATCATAATAGTAGATTTTTGTAGAATTCCTAGATAATCATCCCGAGCCTTGAATTTTCCCGATTAGTGGTCATTTGACATATTTTTGAAGAATTTTTCAACCAATCTTTATGTAGAACATGGGAAAATGGATCCTACAAGTTCCAAAGGAAGTGGGGGACATCATTACATGATTTCGAGTCCTTCGAAGGTGTGTTAGTAATTTTCTTGTAGGTTTCAAATCCATTTTTCATTTGTAAAATTTCATTTGTAATTAAAAATTTCATTTTTAATTGATTAGATTACATTTTAGCGATCCCAAAGACATAGCGATCAATGGGTGAACTCATTATTAGTTTTCATTTTGTGTGTTTAGTACTCATCTTTTTATTAATGTGAATCCAGTTTCAAGAGTTTGAAATACCTCCAAAACACACACAAGAAGATTTGAAAATAAAACCGAGAAGTTTCAAAATAGCTTTCTTCTCATTCTAGAATCCACACTAATCTTTTACATCATTACAATCCTCCTTTTATTTCACATCTACTCTAAAACCCTAAATGCCAAAAATTATCTACTATCAAAACAACTTGGATGGGCCGCAAACTTTGCGTGCTAACTATTCCTTCATAAATTAAGGCTCACGCAAAATTTTGACTTATCCTAACAAACACAACAAAAGTTATTAATGTTCTAAGACCTATTCAAAGTCAAAAAAATGTCCAGAGGCAACTTTAGGCCACTAGAAAAAGGAATATGGGCTCGAAAATATATCAAAATGGCCACAAACTTACACACAAAGTTGACCCCAGCATTGTACTAATGTGTATCTACCACCCTGTAAAATTTCAAGACGATCCAACAGCTTAGATCAAAAGTTATAGTCTCGCATGCTATGGTCCTACATCATTTATTCGACTATTCTTAGTTTTAATTTATATTCTAATTGATTAGATGGAATTATAACATTTTTACAATGTTTACGAAATTTTTATTTTGATCCTTTGGATTATGTAAAATGGAAAGTTTTAATCGTTTGAAATCATATTTTTCACTCGGTTTTGGTCCACATTTAAATAATATTTTGGATCATATTTTAGTTATTTCTTAATTGATAAATGTGATAAATCATTAATTTTTAAGTATTCATTTTGTAAACTATTTAAACACAGGATCAATGTTAGATATTTTGTTTAGATATTCTATGAATCAAGATACTAAGGATATAAATTATAGCAAGAAGAAAGGGTCAAATATAAAACACATGAGAAAAATCATCATAAATCATATCATTGTCATCAATTGTACAACTATTACTATGATGCATGTATGAGGCAGATAGGAGAGAAGAATGTGGAGTGAAGTACTCTACACACACTTATTTTATTATGAAGAAGTGTGTACAATATATAGAAGAAATAATAAACTACATTCCCCTAAATTGAAGGAGGAAGATTTGGATGAAGGAGAGAGATTAATGGAATACACCAAGTAGGAGAAAATAAAGGGATAACACAGAACAAACTCTCCTAAAAATATAAAATATTCAACGTATGCTAACATTCCCCCTTATTACATTATTCTTGCAAATTTGACCTCTCGCAAAGTTCAAAGTTCACTTTTCCAAGAGATTTCGTGAGAATGTCAACACTTGTGCTTTAGTATGACAAGATCTGGAGCTGAATTTGATGGTTCAAGACGTGCTCTCGAATGAAATGGCAATCAATTTCAATATTCTTTTTCATTAATGAAAGAATGGATTCTACACGAGCTTCAACACACTCTGATTGTTGCAATAGAGAATAGGTGACTATTTTTCAGGAATTCCCAGGTCATCCAAAATGTGACATATCCATATCACTTCACACACAACTCCTCGTGCGGCACGATATTCTCGCCTCTGATGGATGAGATAGAAATAACATTCTACTTCTTGCTTATCCATGAGATAGGTCTAGATCCGAGATGAAATATGTATCCTATAGTTGACTTCCTGTCATCAACAAATCCAGTGTGGTCCGAGTCAACGTATCCCTGTAAGAAGAATTGATCATTCTTCTTATATTCTAGACCATAATCAGTTGTTCCTCGGACATATCTCAAAACATGCTTTGCTGCATTTCAGTGACATTTCTTTGGATCCCGTGATGAACCCGGAAAGATAGGTGACATCATAGGAAAGATCTAGTCTCGAAATATGTCAAATAGATGAGCCCTCCAACAAATTACTCAGAGAGTAGCATCCACTTGAGGCTAGTCCTGGAATCTTGAAAGTTGCAAGCCTTTTTCCACATCTAGTGGATCTACGGTGGTGGTGGCGATTGTGTTCGAGGGCCTCTCTTGCTACATCTAGTGGATCTCTTGCACACCAAATATTTTTGCTTTCTCGTTCCCATTCTACTTCTCATGGGTGCCTTTTTAGAGACAATTACCTCGATTGTTAGAGGTGTTTCTTCCCCTTCGCAACGTCATTCTATCGGAGGCATGGGTATCAACCCCGTGAATGGGTTTCATGATTCTTTTTCTACCTAGGTCCCCAAAGAGAATGCTTTACAATAGCCTTCTTATTGGTTGTACTCGTATTCCCATGTCTTAGGCCATCTCTTTCCCAAAGGGCTCATCTTCTGGATAAGACGTTGTTTTTGGTAATTTTGAGGTTGTTGTGCAGCCAAGGGTGGGTTGGGTTCCACTCTACCTCTAGTCCTAATACTAATTTAGATGGCGGGGAAGGTGGGTGTTGCCATTCATAACTAGCCTCTCAAGAAGATATCTTTTTTGAATGTTGTTTCCATGCCCCTATTTAGGTACGTACCAACAAACCGCTTAACATTGTTAAAAGTAAGCCTTCAATGTCTTTTAAGGAGTTAGTGTTATATTCTCGAAAAGTATTTCTCCATCCAAGGATTGATCTACTACTTCAATCGATTATGACTAGGGTTGTCGCTTCTCCACTCTTAGATTTCTACGAATTGGAGACCACTCATGGAAGGTAAAAGGAAATTTATCCCTATGTTAGGTGTTTTTAATTGTGGTTTTTAATGTTGTTGAAGATAGAGATGTAATATTATCTAAGTTATGAAAGCTTCAAAATAAGCACTTCTTGATGAATCCTTGGTTCCCATATTTTAATCCATTAATCTGAAACATTCAATGCCAAGCCTATTTGGGTTCGATCACCATATCTTCCAATGTACTTTTGGGGGAGGAAAGTATGATCTCAGTATTGGTGATGCTTTGGGAAATTTTATGTTCATTGATCCTAAAACATAACTTTATACCAATACTACTTGTGCTTGCATTTTGGTGGATCTGGATTCCTCGCGTGATCTACCAGCTTCCATTGATCTCAAGGTTTTAAATAGGGTATGTACCTAACCTCTCGATTATGAAGGATTTCCCTTCGAGACGGATTAATTTTTTTCCTTATGTCACCTCGCTTCGATTGTGAGAAAGGTTAATAGAAGGCTAATGGAAAGGTTTCTTGGTGGAAGGAATCCCAAACTATCATGTTGTTTGTTGGGAATGTTTTAGATACCTCTTCGAAGATTCGACGGAGGGTTTTTAGGAGGACGATGTGTTTGTGAACCAACATGAGTCGATAATGATGTAGAGACATTTCAGCTACCAAATGAGACTCACACTTCTACTTGTCGATGGCTTGGGTTTTTCTTCCCCTTTGGAGCATGAATTTGGAAGTGGAAATTTTAAGAAAGAGCCTATTGTTGGGAAAAATGAAATCTTTGACATATGGCTTCCAATCCATCCCGATGAAAATTTGGATCATAACAGTGTGATGGTTAGACAGCTTGTGCATAGAAAAAGACATTGAATACTTTTAGTGGTCCTCTTAAAATGTACGTAAGATCCCATAGTCAGATCCTCTTGGGTAAGCTTCCCTTTGCACTGATAGGATTGGCTATCTGAACTTTAGAGTGAATATTGAGGTTGATTAATTCTATTTGATTAGCGTTTTGATCATTTTTCCCTCTTTTGTTTCTTTCCTAGCTTTGCTTCTAGGTGCTTTCTCTATATTGGTTTGGTGACCTAAATTCCCTGTGTTTCTTATCGTGATTTGATGCCTATGTTTTGGTTGTATTATCTTTTGTCCCTTCAAAACCAAACTCTTTTAACCTTATCTAATATATATATATATATATATATATATATATATATATATATATATATATATATATATATATAATTTTGGATTTTATTTTAAATGTATCTGTTGTTATGATATGCATCTATTTTGAGCATATGAATTTTGGATGCATTTATAATACCTACATTTGGGTACATCATGTTTTAGAGTTACACCGGTGTTATTTTGTAGTGATTGGTAGTTTCACCAATTTAGAATGGAATATTTGTGCAAGAATTTTGATTCTATCCTCAATTTCAAATTGGATAGATAATTTATCTTCACCGGTTGTTTAAGGTATTTAAGTACAACTCTCACATCTTTATAGGCATTTTGTAATTTAATTTTTAAATAATTTAAATCATTTTTTGGCAGGTGATTTTATAGTATCGAGGGTCATTTCGACACATGCGTAAAAAAATGTTTTTAATCTATTTCATACTTATCTACTATGGGTGTTATTTTATTGTCATATTTTTTTATGATTGAAAGTTTCACAAGGTCATTGAAACCGCCTATTGCTGACATTTGGGTGTCTATTTTACACTTATGTACATTAAAACACTTTGCAGCTTTCAATCGGATCAATGGACACACATAGTGGTCTATTTCATAATGATCAATTTCATTAATATTTCAAATAGTTGACATTTTTGTAGGGTAAGTGGACACTTGCATATGTTTGGAATTTTATTTTCTATTTCATATTGATCAACTTGAAAATAATTTTCATGTTCATAGGGTCAATTGACACATGCTTATGTTTGGAATTTAGTCTTCTATTTCATATTGATTAATTTAGATGATATTTTGCGAGTTGATAGTTTTTACATTGTCAAGTGGACACCCACCTATTGTTGGTATTTGGTTGTCATTTCATCATGATATAATTTTTTCATTTGTTGTATTGGAAGAATCATAGGGATTAAGTTGGTTACTTATTTAAAAAGTATTTTGTTGACATTTCACATTGATTCATTTATGTGATAATCATTTCAATGTTTGCAATTTTAACCACTATTTTATAATCTATCTTATGTATATTGGTATGATGCTGAGATTCATTTAGTGGATTTAGTCATTGATTGGACTTTTCAGTGGACCAAAAGGTTTTTATTAGGGAGGTTTAGTCTAGAGGACATTTTCGGTGGCTAGAAGTTCCCTAAATATCCCCAAACCATAACAATATAGAAGATCACTATGGTAGCTTTCCAACTCCTCTTCGAACACGTTAATCAAACATTGTATGATCATGATATCTCTGGTAAAATTTCATGGTCAAACGGTGTCAATAAAGAAGCATAAGTCTAGAGTACCTGAATCATCCATATAGTCTGTTTGTGTAATTTGGATTTTATCTAGGTAACAAGAGACAACGGACACAATTTTTATTATCAAATATTTGGTAAGTGTGCAAAAATTTAGTTTTAATTGTAAGGTCCACTCTTGTTTCGAATGGAACTCAACACCGTGGTATATGTTATTGTGATTTTAATGTTTCCAAATTACACTATATTTTATGCAATATTATGTCATCTATTATGGTGGTGACATGTGGCAGCATGGTTCTTTGACATGATCCACACGGTGGGTACTCAAGCCACCACATGGCTTGTCACCATTTTCAACCAACTCGTCATTCAATTCACCAAGATGAAAACAGAATCAACAAACAACCTTAGAAGCTCAATGAATTGTTCGTACTAACTCACCATTGTAGAACCAACATGATCGGAAATTTTTTCGACAAACTACAATCCTAACAAGGCATTTCCAACATAGCCACTTCAACAACTCAACAAAGATCATCTTGTGCGGGGGTGGGGGATATGCCCCAAAATGCAAAGCAAACTCGATGTGGTCGTAGTCATGGTAATAACCTCTAAAATTTAGTATATTTTAAGTCTATATGTGTTCCCATCCCGCACGTTGTGATATTAACCCCCATCCTCTTTCCAAAATAAGGTTTTTGAGGTTCGAACTAGTGATGACCTAGTAAAATATTATGCCCCAAGAAAAATCTAAGTACAATTTAAAATTATTTATGATGTGGATTTTTTCTATTTAAGCACGTTATTTTGTCCGATTATGTAATGGTGTGTAAGGGGAAGATTGATGGTTTGTCCAATTTTGGCCCACTTAGAGGTATTTTTAGGAATTTATCAGAATAGGATAAATTTGTAGAATTCCTAGATAATCATCCCGAGCCTTGAATTTTCCTTATTAGTGGTCATTTGACATATTTTTGAATAAATTTTCAACCAATTTTTATATAGAACATGGGAAAACGGATCCTACAAGTTCCAAAGGAAGGTGGGGGACATCATTACATGATTTCAAATTCCTTCGAAGGTGTGTTAATAATTTTCTTGTAGGTTTCAAATCCATTTTTCATTTGCAAAATTTCATTTGTAATTACAAACTTCATTTTTAATGGATTGGATTACATTTTAGCGATCCCAAAGACATAGCCCGATCAATGGGTGAACTCATTATTAGTTTTCATTTTGTGTGTTCAAGACTCATCTTTTTATTAATGTGAATCCAGCTTTGAGAGGTTGAAATACCTCCAAAACATACATAAGAGGATTTGTAAATAAAAACCGGAAGTTTCAAAATAGCTTCCTTCTCATTCCTGAATCCACATTAATCTTTTACATCATTACAATCTTCCTTTTATTTCATGTCTACTCTAAAAACCCTAAAATGCCAAAAATTATCTACTAGCAAAACAACTTGGATGGGCCGTAAAATTTGTGTGCCAACTATTTCTTCATAAATTAAGGCTCACGCAAAATTTTGACTTATCCTAACAAACACAACAAAATTTATTAATGTTCTAAGACCGATTCAAAAGTCAAAAAAATGTCCAGAGCCAACTTTAGGCCACTAGACAAAGGAATCCGGGCCCGAAAATGTACCAAAATGGCCACAAACTTGCACGCAAAGTTTACCCCAACATAGTACTAATGTATATCTACCACCCTATAAAATTTCAAGACGATCCAATAGTTAGATCAAAAGTTATAGTCTTTGCATGTTATGGTCCTACATCATTTATTCTAACTATTCTTAGTTTTAATTTATATTTTAATCGATTAGATGGAATTATAACATTTTTACAATGTTTACGAAAATTGTTATTTTGATCCTTTGATTATGTAAAATGGAAAGTTTTAATCATTTGAAATCATATTTTCACTCGGTTTTGGTCCACATTTAAATAATATTTTGGATCATATTTTAGTTAGTTCTTATTTGATAAATGTGATAAATCATTAAGTTTTTAAGTATTCATCTTGTAAACTATTTAAACACAGATCAATGTTAGATATTTTGTTTAGATATTCTATGAATCAAGATACTAAGTATTATAAATTATACTAGGAAAGGGTCAAATATAAAACACATGAGAAAATTCATCATAAATCATATCATTGTCATCAATTGTACAACTATTCCTATGATGCATGTATGAAGGCGAGATAGGAGAGAAGAATGTGCGGTGAAGTACTCTAAACACACTTATTTTATTATGAAGAAGTGTGTACAATATATAGAAGAAATAATAAACTACATTCCCTAAACTGAAGGAGGAATATTTGGATGAAGGAGAGAGAATAATGGAATACACCAAGGAGGAGAAAATAAAGGGATAGCACAGAACAAACTCTCCTAAAAATATAAACTATTCAACGTATCCTAACATTCCCCCCCTTATTACATTATTCTTGCAAATGTGACCTCTACAAAGTTCAAATTTCACTTTGCCAAGAGATTTCGTGAGAATATCAACAACTTGTTCTTGAAGAAGATAGTAATCTTGAAGCAGAATTTGATGGTTCAAGACGTGCTCTCAAATGAAATGGTAGTCAATTTCAATATTTCTTTTCATTCATGAAAGAATGGATTCTACACGAGCTTCAACACACTCTGATTGTCGCAATAGAGAATAGGTGACTATTTTTCAGGAATTCCCAGGTCATCCAAAATGTGACATATCCATATCACTTCACACATAGCTCCTCATGTGGCATGATATTCTACCTCTGTGGATGAGATAGAAACAACATTCTAGCTTCTTGCTTATCCATGAGATAGGTCCAGATCCGAGATGAAATATGTATCCTGTAGTTGACTTCCTGTCATCAACAAATTCGACATGGTCCGAGTCAACGTATCCTTGTAAGAAGAATTGATCATTCTTCTTATATTCTAGACCATAATCAGTTGTTCCTCAGACATATCTCAAAACATGCTTTGCTGCATTCCAGTGACATTTCTTTGGCTCCTGCATGAACCTGGAAAGATAAGCGTCGACAAGATAGGAAAGATCTAGTCTAAAATATGTCAAATAGATGAGCCCTCCAACAAATTTCCTATAGAGAGTAAAGCATCCACTTGAGGTTAGTCCTGGAATCTTGAAAGTTGCAAGACTTTTTCCATGGGAGTGGATATAGGTTTATATTCGGACATTCTATACTTATCCAGAGTGTCTTTGCGTAATTTATCCTGGGAGACAAAAATGTGATGCTCTTTTTGCTATATCTCCAAGCAAAGACATAAATGTAGTAGCCTTAAATATGTCATGTTGAAGGTTATTTTGAGATCATTCTTTACAATATCAACCTGATCTTCTGAACTGCTAGTGATCGCAAGATCATCTACATATACAACAAGAATGACAATTTCTTTGCATACCTTCTTTATATACAAATTTGAATCTGAGGGGCTACAAGTGAACCCATGCTGCAAAAGGTGATCATTGATCTTGATATACCATGCCCTGGAGCTTTTTTCAGTCCGTAAAGTGATTTGATGAGACGACATACCTTCTTAGGATTCTCTTCATCAACAAATCCTTTAGGTTGGGTCATGTATACTTCTTCTTTCATATCACCATTTAGGAAAGCACTCTTGATGTCCATCTACTGAAGTCTCCATCATTTCTATGTTGCATACATGCGCAAACTACTATGATGGTCTTCATCTTTGCAGTGGGTGCAAAGGTTTCTTCATAATCGATGCCTTCTTTTCCGATCATATCCTTTTACTACGAAGTGCTTTATGTTTGTCGATGGATCCATCTACCTTATATTTTTCCTGAAAACCCATTTATAGCCTATGGATTTCTTTTATGTAAGTAGATCGACAAGTTCCCATGTTCGATTTTTCATGAGCGAGTCATATTCTCAGTATCCATGGCTTCCTTCAACCGAGGTTGACTAAGTGCTTCACAAAAATTATCCGGCTCAAATCTATTCATCGGTGAACTCATGAGTGTAAAGTTTACCTCATTTCTTGTTTGACTCCTTGTTTTGACTCCGATGATGTATCCGGGAGTTATTGCAAATGTGAGTCCTTGATAGTGCTTTGTACCCACTTCAGATGAGAACTTGGCTACTTTTGAGAAGAATCAGTGTCATTTTCATGTGGATTAATGTGGAGTCACATTCTCCAGCCTCCAACGTCAACAATTAGTTTTGCTTGGCAATATTTCTTTTCTTTGAGTAGTCTCCTCTCGGCTCATCATCCGATTCGAGAGACTAAAAAGTGTGATGTGGTTGGAAGTGGATCCTCTGTTGATACTATTGAGTCAAAGGATGACTCATCACAAACCACATCTCGACTCTTGTATATTTTCTTTATCTCAAGATCCATGAGACAATACACCTTTGAGGTAGTACTATAGCCAAGAAGGATACAGGGAGTGTTTTTGCTCTACCTTCTTTCTCTTCCCGAGTGGTACATGCATGTATGTTATGCAACCAAATACTCACAAATGAGAAATTAATGGCTTTCTACCACTTCATACCTCTTCTCGGCATTTTGTTCAGAGAATCTGGGTTGGTGCCCCGTTGAGAAAATATATTGTCATTTGTCTTGCTTCATCCCAATAGCGTTCTCCTAGCTTTGCAGTTGATAGTATGCATCGAGCCATCTCCATCACTGTGTGATTACGATGCTCAACAATGCCATTTTGCTAGGGTGTGTAGGGAGCAGTTAGGTGTTGTTTAATGCCGTGATGGTTCAGGAAGGCCAAGAACTTCTTTGATGTGAATTCCCCCCCTCGATCTGAGTGAAGTAGAAGAAGTGGTTGTCCGGACTCTTTGACAACACAATGATAGAAATTTTGCAAGTGTTGAAGAGCCTCACTTTTATTCTTTAGGAAATATACCCACATCTTACAAGAGTGGTCATCCACAAATAGTTGGAAGTACTTGTATCCTGAAAATGAAGCAGAAATGGGCTATTCAGATCGGTATGAACTACCTCCAGACACTTCTTGGCATGGAAGGTGCTCACTTGAAATGGATCTCTGTGTTGTTTTCCGTAAGATAGCTAGGGAAAATAGGAAAGGAACTCGAGATAGGAGAGAAGAATGTGGAGTGAAGTACTCTACACACACT